>CAXAQZ010001016.1:0-18288 GCA_963971145.1 Sussaba pulchella | reverse complement strand
CTCTATCTCTCTATCTCTCTATCTCTCTATCTCTCTATCTCTCTATCTCTCTATCTCTCTATCTCTCTATCTCTCTATCTCTCTATCTCTCTATCTCTCTATCTCTCTATCTCTCTATCTCTCTATCTCTCTATCTCTCTATCTCTCTATCTCTCTATCTCTCTATCTCTCTATCACTCTATCTCTCTATCTCTCTATCTCTCTTTCTCTCTATCTCTCTATCTCTCTATCTCTCTATCTCTCTATCTCTCTATCTCTCTATCTCTCTATCTCTCTATCTCTCTATCTCTCTATCTCTCTATCTCTCTATCTCTCTATCTCTCTATCTCTCTATCTCTCTATCTCTCTATCTCTCTATCTCTCTATCTCTCTATCTCTCTATCTCTCTATCTCTCTATCTCTCTATCTCTCTATCTCTCTATCTCTCTATCTCTCTATTTCTCTATCTCTCTATCTCTCTATCTCTCTATCTCTCTATCTCTCTATCTCTCTATCTCTCTATCTCTCTATCTCTCTATCTCTCTATCTCTCTATCTCTCTATCTCTCTATCTCTTTATCTCTCTATCTCTCTATCTCTTTATCTCTCTATCTCTCTATCTCTCTATCTCTCTATCTCTCTATCTCTCTATCTCTCTATCTCTCTATCTCTCTATCTCTCTATCTCTCTATCTCTCTATCTCTCTATCTCTCTATCTCTCTATCTCTCTATCTCTCTATCTCTCTATCTCTCTATCTCTCTATCTCTCTATCTCTCTATCTCTCTATCTCTCTATCTCTCTATCTCTCTATCTCTCTATCTCTCTATCTCTCTATCTCTCTATCTCTCTATCTCTCTATCTCTCTATCTCTCTATCTCTCTATCTCTCTATCTCTCTATCTCTCTATCTCTCTATCTCTCTATCTCTCTATCTCTCTATCTCTCTATCTCTCTATCTCTCTATCTCTCTATCTCTCTATCTCTCTATTTCTCTATCTCTCTATCTCTCTATCTCTCTATCTCTCTATCTCTCTATCTCTCTATCTCTCGATCTCTCTATCTCTCTATCTCTCTATCTCTCTATCTCTCTATCTCTCTATCTCTCTATCTCTCTATCTCTCTATCTCTCTATCTCTCTATCTCTCTATCTCTCTATCTCTCTATCTCTCTATCTCTCTATCTCTCTATCTCTCTATCTCTCTATCTCTCTATCTCTCTATCTCTCTATCTCTCTATCTCTCTATCTCTCTATCTCTCTATCTCTCTATCTCTCTATCTCTCTATCTCTCTATCTCTCTATCTCTCTATCTCTCTATCTCTCTATCTCTCTATCTCTCTATCTCTCTATCTCTCTATCTCTCTATCTCTCTATCTCTCTATCTCTCTATCTCTCTATCTCTCTATCTCTCTATCTCTCTATCTCTCTATCTCTCTATCTCTCTATCTCTCTATCTCTCTATCTCTCTATCTCTCTATCTCTCTATCTCTCTATCTCTCTATCTCTCTATCTCTCTATCTCTCTATCTCTCTATCTCTCTATCTCTCTATCTCTCTATCTCTCTATCTCTCTATCTCTCTATCTCTCTGTTACGTCGCGGATGCAAATGTTATATTTTTAAAAAGCAAAATTTGGAAACGCGCGAAATAACAGGTATTGATCCTCAATTTGCACGAGAATGTGCTCGTCCGGGATGAGGACTAAAAGGACTAATTTATTTCCGAATATTGAATAGAGTGTGTGTATTATTTATTAATTATGTGTTGTACCTTTCGATGATTATTCGAGCGGAAGAGCGTAGAGGGTGATGATGGCTTGGTTGTACGTGATGGCCTCGACGTCGGAATTGGGTCGATCAGCTGTGCTGGTAACTGCCTCGAGGTCAGCCGTTCTTTGCCGTACGAGCTCTATCGGTGTTGGAAGGATGACGTCGGAAATAATCCGAGGTAGTATAGGTGTCGCGTTCACGAACTCGACGATTTCTTTTAAAGCGAGATATAGTCTTTTCTCTGGCACACTATGTCCCGGCGGACTTTTACTTTTACCGAGCTTAATAGCGTCCCGTCTTCGAGAGTTGAATTTACAACCGCCTCGCCTTCTACCCATAGGATGTATACGCGACGGTTAGCAGCGGACGTGGCTGTTCGGGTTATCGTGACGGATGTTGTTATTCAGATAAAATAGGCTGGGAAGTGCCGGCTAGCTACAGCCTCCAGTGCTCGAGACAATGAGCACTGCGACGTGGCTGTTGCGTAGAGGCACGAACGAGGTAGAGGAGGAAGCGAGGAATGTGCTACGCGTGTATGACAGAGAAGGCACAAAGAGTATGACGAGTTTAGCTTGGGAATGAATAAAAGAACCACTACAAGTTTCTGCGTCGAGTGCGCAAGCGACTGCGCGACAAGGAGGCGAACGAGTAATGATTACAACACAGGAGAGTCACAGCAGAGTAAAAGAATCGATACAAGTTTCGGGCGTCCAGTGCGCAGGTGTATGCGCGACAAAGAGGCGAACGAGTAACGATTGAGATAGAGTGAGATGAGAGAATCGTTGCGAGTTTCAGCATCTACTGCATGTGGCAGAGAGGCGAACGAGCAATGATTGAGATGAAACGAGTTTGAAAGTAGAGTAGGTTGTAACAAGGTTAATAAGCGTTTTCTTTGGGATTTTCGATGATGGAGATAATATCGAAGCGGGTGAAGTCAAGGAGACACTGATGTTACACCGTAAATGGTTAAAATATGTATATTGATATTTAAGTTGCACGATACACGAGAGTAAACTTTTATTACGCGACTTACAGGATCACCGCGGAGTCAGTCTGTTCGTTTCGCGTAAAAAGAATTATGTCGTACGGAACACTTGTACAGTTTCAGATTTATAACCGCTCGGAAACTTCGCAAACATTTACTTCGTACCCGAGATGCTACGCGTATATAATTTCTTAGTCGCGCTGACGCTAAGTACAGAAGATACAGACGGAATGACCGAAGAGCCTGGCACGCAGGCCAGTAATATAACTGTTCAGATGTTGGTGGGGATAGCCTCCTCTCGAGCTGCGTCGCTGAGGCGATGCGCGCGCATTATTCTAAGTCTAAGGCCCGTGGGAAGAGACGTTTGGTGCTCGCGTCTCGGGCCAACGGATGTTATGTCTACACTCGCCGACAGTGGAGTGAGGCGTTCGGTGCTCGAGTCTCGAGCCAACGGATGTTATGTCTACACTCGCCGACAATGGAGTGGAGTGAGACGCTTGGCGTTCGAACCTCGGGCTGGCGGATGTTATGTCTACACTCGCCGACAGAGGAGTGGAGTGAGACGCTTGGCGTTCGAACCTCGGGCCAGCGGATGTTATGTCTACACTCGCCGACAGAGGAGTGGAGTGAGACGTTTGGCGTTCGAACCTTGGGCCGGCGGATGTTATGTCTACACTCGCCGACAGAGGAGTGGAGTGAGACGTTTGGCGTTCGAACCTTGGGCCGGCGGATGTTATGTCTACACTCGCCGACAGAGGAGTGGAGTGAGACGTTTGGCGTTCGAATCTTGGGCCGGCGGATGTTATGTCTACGCTCGCCGACTGTCGCATCGACCGCTGACGGCTCGATGAAGCGTGGGAGCCTAAGCGTGAATACAATGTTAAAAGGTCGTATGTAGAGTACAGTCGATATTGTCATACCTGAAGTACAGTAGATGCTTCTTAACGCAAGGTATAATAGTGAATGTCGTATAGAATGTATAAAAAAATATGTCGAGTCTCGTACGTTGAGTATTAGTGGAAGTACAGTATGGGCTGCTACGTAATTAATATAGAAACTGTCATATGTGTGTGTGTGCAGTACATGAGTAGAATATACGACCTCTTTAAGCTTATAGAATATAATAATCGTAAAAGTAGGAGTACAGGGTTACATATGTATGGTTATTTATTCTGCACCCGATAATAACGTATATTGCTGATTACATATAAGAGTAAAGATATTTTATATAAGTCGGAGTCGATCTCGGGACGTAACACGCCCCTCCTTACGTTCGAACATAGTGCCTATGCTCTAAGTTCGAATATTGGCAAGACGATCGCTAAGGTCCGGTTCGACTCCGGAAAGTCTAATAGGTTCTTGGGGTCGTAAATCGGGGTAAATCGAAGATCGTTCAGGTGCGCTCGGTGTCTCAGGTGTTGTTGATCTTTCGGGACTCACGATGACTTCGCGCAGCTGTTCGTTGTTGCTGACCTCGGTTTGCCTTTGCAATTCCTTTTTGTGGGCTAGCATTAGCAGAAGGCCTGTGATGGAGTTCCAACCGGCACCGAGCAGATACAAGCTCCAGCCGTAAAGCGAATGAAGCGCATATCCGTGCACACATGTGTCGATTGAAAATTTGATGATGCGAATTATTAGGAAGATCCCGATGAGGCCTGCACTGGCAGTGCCAAACTCGAGAAAGATTGACCACATCTTGTCTGCGGCGTTTTCGGCGATGCGATTGAGAGTATTTTCGTCCAGCAGTCCTTGCAGAGAGATTGTCCCTGGGGCGATGCCGTATCCTGCTGAACCTCTTGCCAGATGATTAAGCAAGCCGGGTTTTTCTGCGGGGAACATGATTCTGTCCCGCAGCTGTTGTATGTCAGTTTCGGAATATATGCCACTGATCGCAAGGTCGCTGGGTGACACATATCTCCAAGTAGGTCTTTTGAGAGGTTGTAACTGTTGTGGTTGGATTACCTCGATTGGTTGTGGTGTGAATCGATACCAAGTTCCCTCGATTTGATATTGCGTGGGAAGCAAAGGATCACATTCGACTTGGGTTGCTGATTTTAATAGCATTCTTGAGGTTGTAGACAGAAAGTAGGTCCCGTTGTTGTATGTCACGGGTAGCTCGTTGTAACAAACAGATGTTTTCCTTAGCTTGCAGTCGACGGCCACGCACTTGACGATGTGTGCTACCTCCCCTGCGATGACTGCCATGTAGCCTGGGCCTTTCATGACGGTGTACGCGAATTTCTCGGGTAGGATAGCTGCAGTCGATAACGCGTTCTGCAACACTTGTCGTTCCAGTTTGCACCGTTGCGTCACCACGTCCTTGTACAAGCCTTTGATTTGTGTACGCACGTGCTTCTCAACATAAACAAATTTTGAATTAATGTATGAGAAGATGTCAAGGTTGTTGACTGAGACCTTTCGCATGGTGGCAGGCGATTGTCCCCTTGATGTTTCCAGGATGAATAATTTCGGATGTTCTGTACGAATTAGGGTGTAGCCACAGATCGGATACTCTGCATGTTTCGCCAGAGCAAACGTTGTCGACTGGGTGTTAAGCGTGTAAACATCTGGTGCACGCTTTCCGTCTTCCGTTGATTCCAATTTCGTAGCTAAGCCTTCGTACAGTACGTCGTAACGTGAGAATCCGCAAGTGTCGATGGGTGCCATGCTCCAGAAGGCACTGTTGCCTTGGTTGTCCATGCACTGCTCGTCGCTGAGGGTACATTGTGTTCCTGATGGTAGCAGAATTTTTCCCTGAGCGAAGTTGACCGTGGCGTGATAGTTGTAGATCCCAATTTTAACGGTAGCAGTGACGAACACGTCGCTCCAGCTACCATATGGGTCACTGTAGTGTGTTTCCTCGCAGTTCCCATCTGTGTCGAGGCCACCTCCCATGGTGATCGATCGGTAGGCTGTTGCGTTTTTCTGGAGTCCAATGATTTCGGCAGTAAATCCGAGACGAATTATGCCGGTTTCTTGGAGACGCCGACATGCTTTTTCGTCCAGGTCGTGAAGATAAGCTTGTCGACCGCCCTGCACTGCAGAGTTATGAGAATGCATTCCGCAGTGGGTGATGGTTCGGTCGATCTCAACCTTGCACTGAATGACCTCGGTGCTGTCGAATTCCGAGAGCTGCAAGAGTTGAATGTAGGTCGATGTTGGCTTAGGTTCGGGGATCGGATCATCACATTCCCCGACGTCGTTGAGCGATATAGTGGTGGCGTTCAAAACAGAACCTCCACAGTCGTACCCGATGATGGCACGGGCTTCGGTGAAATAGAGGCACAGGGCCAAGATGACCTTGGTAACACGCATCCTGCAACAGAGTTACGGTTTCAATTGCGTGAGGCGTAGTTTGTTCGTGTGGACGATCCTGTGTCTCCCTTTATGGTCAATTTTAACGTTTCCCCCCGAAAGCAATTCTACGACTTTACAGGGTTCCGAGTATTGATCTCCAAATTTCCCACCCGTAGGTTCTTTTAGCATAAGTACTGTATCACCTACGCCAAAATCTTGTGGGTTTATTTTTCGATCGTAATAATTTTTTGATTTTTCTTTCGCATGTTTCAGATTTTCGGCAGCTAGCTCCTGGACCCCGTGGATTTTAGTGAACAGGTCCTTGAGGTAGTCCGTGTACGATTGATCCTGATGTTCTTCGACTCCTTGGTGATTCGAGGGTTGTCTGGCCAGCTTACCGAAGACGAGTTCGTGTGGACTAAAGCCGGTACCCTCGTGTTGACTTGTGTTGTACGAGAACATAGCCATTTCAAGTAGCTCGTCCCATTCGTGGTGGCGGTCGACGTACTGCTTTAAATATTCCGTCAGCACGTGATGCGAGCGCTCGATAGAGCCGTTCGTTTGCGGATGGAAGGCCGTAGTTCTGCATTGTTTGATACGAAATTTCTTAGCAATGTTGCGCATCAAGCTACTACAGAAGTTTGCGCCCTGGTCGGTGAGAAGAGCCTTGGGTGCCCCAAACCTCGCGATGAAATTCTTCGTGAAGGCGTTCGAAATGTCAATGGATGTGGTGCCGTTGAGGGGAATGGCTAGCGAATATTTAGTGAGAAGGTCCTGAATCGTAAGTATATGGGTGTTACCTTTATTGGTCGCCCGCAAGGGCCCTACAATATCCATAGATATTTTGTCGAATGCCGCACCTGGCGTGTCGGTTAGTACCATTGGTTGTTTTGTTTTTACTCTAACTAACTTCTTGAGTTGACACCCTCGGCAGTGTTGTATATACTCCTGAATTTCTTTTTTCATATTTTTCCAAAAATATTTATCGCGAATACGTTTGTACGTTTTGTTAACGCCCTTGTGACCACCCAGGAGTGAGTCGTGATTTTCGATAATAATAGCGCTTCTGTCCCTTTCTGAAGGCGTGATTATTAATTGTTGACAAATTGTTACTAACATTGGTACGTCGTGTAAATGATCTTTTATGCTACATTCGATGTCGACCCATGGTATGTGGTCGATCGCATCGGTTTTTGCAAAGCTTAAGGAAATTAATTGCAATTCCTGGATCGCGTCTCTGAGTGATGTTAAAGTTTCGTTAAGATCGTCGATCGAGGCGTTCGCTCGTAGATCTGATTTTATTGGTAGTAAGAAAATCCGTTTATTTTTAATGAGCAACGGTCGTACTCTACAGAAAGTAAGGTCTGTGACCTTAGGCAATTGTCCAATAGAATCAAGATCTTTCGCTCCAGCGTCGACCGGCTGGCCTTTAGTAGTGACGAAGCAGACCAGGCTATCGTTTTGCATTGTCAGCCTGTCTCTCGTGGTTCTCATTCGGAATGTCTCGCTCACCCCGCTTGGTGTCTGAGTCAAATTATACGGTACAGTGGCAGGATCGAATATTTCAGAGTCGTCGTCTGATGAATCGTCGCTTTCGCCAGGCGCCCCCGCAACGTCCGAATCCCTGTTATCGCCGTCGGTTTCGGCTGGCTGCTCTACCGTTTCGTTATCGATATCTCGCGGCGTTGCCAAGCCTAAGTCGGGGCGCGCTTCGTTTTCGTTCTGAGTGGATTCGGGTGTTACGGATGACCTCGGATCGAATATAGACGATTCGTCGTCGATGTCTAAGTCATTGCTCGCGTTGGTATGGGGCGTGACTACTAAGACAGACGTCTCTGGCGGGTTACGCGAGAGCGCATCGGCGTTGCCGTTAATTCTACCGGGCTTGTATATTATTTTGTATTGATAATTTGCTAGCTTGAGTCTCCAATGGACCAAACGGTTAGCGGGATCTTTTATCGAGTGAAGCCAGACGAGCGGCTTATGGTCGGTGACGAGTGTGAATTCTCGACCGTATACATATGGTCTGAACTGTGTTACCGCATATACTATAGCCAAGAGTTCTTTCTCTATAGTCGAATAATTCTCCTCTGCCTTTGTGAGAGTTCTCGAAGTATACGATACCGGCCTATCTTTACCGACAACGCCCTGGCTTATTATCGCGCCTATAGCACTGTTCGATGCGTCCGTTGTTATAATGAATGGTTTTGTAAAATCCGGGTGCTGAAGGACAGGGGCATTACACAGTGCCTCTTTGAGCGTTGAGAAGGCTTGCTCCTGTGCGTCAGTCCACACGAATGTACTTTGCTTTTTTAATAATTGCGTCATTGGTCGCGCAATAGCTGAGAAATTTTCGATAAATCTGCGGTAATATCCCGCTAATCCAAGAAATTGTTTGATTTTCGTAGGAGTATCGGGATGAGGATAATTTTTAATGGAATCGAGTTTACGGGGGTCAGGTTTTACCCCTTCTTCACTGAGTACGTGGCCCAGATAGGCCACCTCCTTGCGAAGAAACTCGCACTTGTCTGGTTGTAGGCTGAGATTGGCTTTACGAAGGCGTTCGACAAGCCTTCGGTATTTAATAGCGTGCTCTTGAAGAGAGCTCGCGTAGATAACGATATCATCTAGATAAACAAAAAGTTCCGTTCCTTGTAGTCCGCACAACACCCTGTCCATAAGACGTTGGAACGTTGCGGGAGCATTTTTAAGCCCAAATGGCATGCGGCTAAATTGATAATGGCCAAATGGCGTAGAAAATGCCGTTTTCGGCGCGTCGACTGAATTTATTTTGATTTGATGGAACCCGCTGGCCAAATCGAAAACGGAAAAATATTTGGCGCTACCAAGTTGATCAAGAATCTCAGTAATATTGGGTAGCGGGTAAGCATCACCAATAGTTTTTCCATTAAGACCCCTGTAATCGATAACCATCCGCCATCGTGGTTTACCGGAAGAATCTGCTTTTTTAGGAACGATCCATACGGGTGAACTATAGGGTGATTCGGATGGCTCGATAATTTTTCCCGTAATTAGGTCTGTCACCTGTTTAGTTATTTCATCCTTATGCGCGGGTGGAAATCTATATTGTCGCGTAAAAACAGGTTGGTCATCAGTCGTCGTGATTTTATGTTCGATCGCGTTAGTCGGTTCTAAATGGGCACCGGGTATATGAAATAAGTCGGCACTCTCGTCGATTAATGAATATATGCTGTCTCGCTCCTCCTCATTCAAATGCTCGAGGCGGAGGAGAGTCTTCACTTTATCGGCTTTTGATTTGATTTCATCATTCGTAACGCATGCAGTTAACACGTGTGTGTCCTTGAGCTGGAAGAGCTCGTATGGTTCGAGAGTCTGTGGGGGTAATAGAATATCTACGTCGTGCTCGGTTGTGTTGGAGACTTTAATATATATTAACCCGTTGTGATTCGTAACGAGGGCTTCGCCTGCGTAGATACCGTCGCCCAGATCTAAACGAGGAATATAACCGTCCGTCGTGTCTGTGTTTATAACCTTGGCCGAGACGACGCGGCTTGACCGCTGGGGAATGAGAGTCTTAAAAGATGTCTTGAATGGGAGCACGTGATTGCTCCATGTGACTGCTTCACGATCCCAATCTATAGTAGCCCTATTCAGTCCGTGAAATTCGGATCCTAATATAGCCGCTTGCTGGATTGGAAATTCGTCATCGACAATATGAAATGTACTTTTAGTTTCTACTATATCGATTTCGGTTTCCCCTCTGGTGTAGACCGGTGTCTCTGAAATGCCTTGCAATTTTAAAATGGAATACGGATTGACTTCGACGTCTTCGCATAATGCGCTCTTTTTTATTAAATTTGGATCGCATCCGGAATCTACTAGGAAGTCATTTTTGTCCTTAAGCTGAGGTGACGCAATTTCTACTACCGGTATATACGAAGAATGACTTAATCGGACGTTTGCTGTTCGGACGACTCGCTCGACGGGCCGTCCTCCGCTTGTATATATTTCACGGGGCGCTGTTGAGCGATCTCCGTCCGACTGGTCCCCTGTTCCATCGGACGGGGCTTCGCGTTTCCCGAATATTTTTCGTTCCGTTGTTTCGCGAAACATTGCTCAATCGTATGGCCTTGCTTGTTACAATACGAGCAAACTGCGCCTTCCGTGCGCGGAAGCGGTTTGCGTTTTGGTCTGAGTTCTGGGTGAATAGCCCAGCATTTTTCTGCGAGATGCCCCTTTTTGTTACATTGCGGACAAACTACAGATTGCGAGGAGGACGAAGACGCGATTTTAACCGATGCTGTTGGAGATGTTTCTTTAATTTCCGGCTTGAAACGAGTATTATCGCGATCTATTTCTTTCTCGACGCGAATGGCAGTTGCGTAGGCATCGGTGAGACTCTCGTATCCCTCTAATTTTAATCGGAATCTGTAATCTGGTGGCAACCCGGCAATGAAACAGTCGAGGGTTTCTTTTTCGAGATATTGTTTGTTTAGCGCCGAGAGCTCTCCGAGGCCCGCGGTTTCTCCATCAATTATGGCGCAATGGAGGTCTTTGACTCGACTGATGTAATCAATGATATGTTCATTTTTTGTTTTTGCAATGCTCCCGAGGTCACCGCGGTACTGATTGACTGTCTTTGCACTACCAAAAATTGTCTTTAACTTGTTACAAAAATCGCCAATTGTCAAAAAGGTGTCGTCTTCGACAGCAGTGTAGGCTCTACCCTTGAGTTTGTTTCTAAGAAGTCGAGCCACGATGGCTTCGTTTACCGGCGGGAATAGCTCGCGTATCCGCTGGCATGCGCGTGAGAATTTTAATACGGGTATATTCACGCCGTCGAACGTCGGTACTGCTTCTAAGGCGTCCTTGTATGAGAGAGACGGGTTGTTGGTTCGCGGACCAAGAAATGCATCCGGGGATACGTTAACGTTATTTCGATTATTTGCCGAATTTCTCAATTCCGCCATCTCTCTTTTAAGTTGCGTTAATTCATCAAATACTGCGGACATCGGGTGTTCTGGGGTGCTACCGGGTGGTCCGTACGCACCGTCTTCGGGAGTTTTAAATTCAGCGAAGCGCTTTGCTTGTAGCTGTTCTTGTTCTATGAGTTTATTTTCGCGTTCCAATATAGTATTAAAATCTTTCTTTAAACCTTTTTCACGGTCTTGAATTGCTTTTTGTTGGTTTTTTAATTCTTTCTCAAATTCGAGCAGCCTTTGTTCGTCAGCACGGAGTTCTTCCTCCGTCTTTTCGCCTAATTTCTTTGAGCGTGTCGAAGCCATTTTGACCGATATTAATAATGGAGTGAGTTCGGAAATAAACCAGTGACTTAAAGTATCCCACCGCTGTCACCAGAAATTTACTGTTACGTCGCGGATGCAAATGTTATATTTTTAAAAAGCAAAATTTGGAAACGCGCGAAATAACAGGTATTGATCCTCAATTTGCACGAGAATGTGCTCGTCCGGGATGAGGACTAAAAGGACTAATTTATTTCCGAATATTGAATAGAGTGTGTGTATTATTTATTAATTATGTGTTGTACCTTTCGATGATTATTCGAGCGGAAGAGCGTAGAGGGTGATGATGGCTTGGTTGTACGTGATGGCCTCGACGTCGGAATTGGGTCGATCAGCTGTGCTGGTAACTGCCTCGAGGTCAGCCGTTCTTTGCCGTACGAGCTCTATCGGTGTTGGAAGGATGACGTCGGAAATAATCCGAGGTAGTATAGGTGTCGCGTTCACGAACTCGACGATTTCTTTTAAAGCGAGATATAGTCTTTTCTCTGGCACACTATGTCCCGGCGGACTTTTACTTTTACCGAGCTTAATAGCGTCCCGTCTTCGAGAGTTGAATTTACAACCGCCTCGCCTTCTACCCATAGGATGTATACGCGACGGTTAGCAGCGGACGTGGCTGTTCGGGTTATCGTGACGGATGTTGTTATTCAGATAAAATAGGCTGGGAAGTGCCGGCTAGCTACAGCCTCCAGTGCTCGAGACAATGAGCACTGCGACGTGGCTGTTGCGTAGAGGCACGAACGAGGTAGAGGAGGAAGCGAGGAATGTGCTACGCGTGTATGACAGAGAAGGCACAAAGAGTATGACGAGTTTAGCTTGGGAATGAATAAAAGAACCACTACAAGTTTCTGCGTCGAGTGCGCAAGCGACTGCGCGACAAGGAGGCGAACGAGTAATGATTACAACACAGGAGAGTCACAGCAGAGTAAAAGAATCGATACAAGTTTCGGGCGTCCAGTGCGCAGGTGTATGCGCGACAAAGAGGCGAACGAGTAACGATTGAGATAGAGTGAGATGAGAGAATCGTTGCGAGTTTCAGCATCTACTGCATGTGGCAGAGAGGCGAACGAGCAATGATTGAGATGAAACGAGTTTGAAAGTAGAGTAGGTTGTAACAAGGTTAATAAGCGTTTTCTTTGGGATTTTCGATGATGGAGATAATATCGAAGCGGGTGAAGTCAAGGAGACACTGATGTTACACCGTAAATGGTTAAAATATGTATATTGATATTTAAGTTGCACGATACACGAGAGTAAACTTTTATTACGCGACTTACAGGATCACCGCGGAGTCAGTCTGTTCGTTTCGCGTAAAAAGAATTATGTCGTACGGAACACTTGTACAGTTTCAGATTTATAACCGCTCGGAAACTTCGCAAACATTTACTTCGTACCCGAGATGCTACGCGTATATAATTTCTTAGTCGCGCTGACGCTAAGTACAGAAGATACAGACGGAATGACCGAAGAGCCTGGCACGCAGGCCAGTAATATAACTGTTCAGATGTTGGTGGGGATAGCCTCCTCTCGAGCTGCGTCGCTGAGGCGATGCGCGCGCATTATTCTAAGTCTAAGGCCCGTGGGAAGAGACGTTTGGTGCTCGCGTCTCGGGCCAACGGATGTTATGTCTACACTCGCCGACAGTGGAGTGAGGCGTTCGGTGCTCGAGTCTCGAGCCAACGGATGTTATGTCTACACTCGCCGACAATGGAGTGGAGTGAGACGCTTGGCGTTCGAACCTCGGGCTGGCGGATGTTATGTCTACACTCGCCGACAGAGGAGTGGAGTGAGACGCTTGGCGTTCGAACCTCGGGCCAGCGGATGTTATGTCTACACTCGCCGACAGAGGAGTGGAGTGAGACGTTTGGCGTTCGAACCTTGGGCCGGCGGATGTTATGTCTACACTCGCCGACAGAGGAGTGGAGTGAGACGTTTGGCGTTCGAACCTTGGGCCGGCGGATGTTATGTCTACACTCGCCGACAGAGGAGTGGAGTGAGACGTTTGGCGTTCGAATCTTGGGCCGGCGGATGTTATGTCTACGCTCGCCGACTGTCGCATCGACCGCTGACGGCTCGATGAAGCGTGGGAGCCTAAGCGTGAATACAATGTTAAAAGGTCGTATGTAGAGTACAGTCGATATTGTCATACCTGAAGTACAGTAGATGCTTCTTAACGCAAGGTATAATAGTGAATGTCGTATAGAATGTATAAAAAAATATGTCGAGTCTCGTACGTTGAGTATTAGTGGAAGTACAGTATGGGCTGCTACGTAATTAATATAGAAACTGTCATATGTGTGTGTGTGCAGTACATGAGTAGAATATACGACCTCTTTAAGCTTATAGAATATAATAATCGTAAAAGTAGGAGTACAGGGTTACATATGTATGGTTATTTATTCTGCACCCGATAATAACGTATATTGCTGATTACATATAAGAGTAAAGATATTTTATATAAGTCGGAGTCGATCTCGGGACGTAACATCTCTATCTCTCTATCTCTCTATCTCTCTATCTCTCTATCTCTCTATCTCTCTATCTCTCTATCTCTCTATCTCTCTATCTCTCTATCTCTCTATCTCTCTATCTCTCTATCTCTCTATCTCTCTATCTCTCTATCTCTCTATCTCTCTATCTCTCTATTTCTCTATCTCTCTATCTCTCTATCTCTCTATCTCTCTATCTCTCTATCTCTCTATCTTTCTATCTCTCTATCTCTCTATCTCTCTATCTCTCTATCTCTCTACCTCTCTATCTCTCTATCTCTCTATCTCTCTATCTCTCTATCTCTCTATCTCTCTATCTCTCTATCTCTCTATCTCTCTATCTCTCTATCTCTCTATCTCTCTATCTCTCTATCTCTCTATCTCTCTATCTCTCTATCTCTTTATCTCTCTATATCTCTATCTCTCTATCTCTCTATCTCTCTATCTCTCTATCTCTCTATCTCTCTATCTCTCTATCTCTCTATCTCTCTATCTCGCTATCTCCCTATCTCTCTATCTCTCTATCTCTCTATCTCTCTATCACTCTATCTCTCTATCTCTCTATCTCTCTATCTCTCTATCTCTCTATCTCTCTATCTCTCTATCTCTCTATCTCTCTATCTCTCTATCTCTCTATCTCTCTATCTCTCTATCTCTCTATCTCTCTATCTCTCTATCTCTCTATCTCTCTATCTCTCTATCTCTCTATCTCTCTATCTCTCTATCTCTCTATCTCTCTATCTCTCTATCCCTCTATCTCTCTATCTCTGTATCTCTGTATCTCTGTATCTCTCTATCTCTGTATCTCTGTATCTCTGTATCTCTCTATCTCTCTATCTCTCTATCTCTCTATCTCTCTATCTCTCTATCTCTCTATCTCTCTATCTCTCTATCTCTCTATCTCTCTATCTCTCTATCTCTCTATCTCTCTATCTCTCTATCTCTCTATCTCTCTATCTCTCTATCTCTCTATCTCTCTATCTCTCTATCTCTCTATCTCTCTATCTCTCTATCTCTCTATCTCTCTATCTCTCTATCTCTCTATCTCTCTATCTCTCTATCTCTCTATCTCTCTATCTCTCTATCTCTCTATCTCTCTATCTCTCTATCTCTCTATCTCTTTATCTCTCTATCTCTCTATCTCTTTATCTTTCTATCTCTCTATCTCTCTATCTCTCTATCTCTCTATCTCTCTATCTCTCTATCTCTCTATCTCTCTATCTCTCTATCTCTCTATCTCTCTATCTCTCTATCTCTCTATCTCTCTATCTCTCTATCTCTCTATCTCTCTATCTCTCTATCTCTCTATCTCTCTATCTCTCTATCTCTCTATCTCTCTATCTCTCTATCTCTCTATCTTCTCTATCTCTCTATCTCTCTATCTCTCTATCTCTCTATCTCTCTATCTCTCTATCTCTCTATCTCTCTATCTCTCTATCTCTCTATCTCTCTATCTCTCTATCTCTCTATCTCTCTATCTCTCTATCTCTCTATCTCTCTATCTCTCTATCTCTCTATCTCTCTATCTCTCTATCTCTCTATCTCTCTATCTCTCTATCTTTCTATCTCTCTATCTCTCTATCTCTCTATCTCTCTGTCTCTCTATCTCTCTATAATCTCTATACTCTCTATCTTTCTATCTCTCTATCTCCTCATCTCTCTATCTCTCTATCTCTCTATCCCTCTATCTCTCTATCTCTCTATCTCTCTATTCTCTATTCTCTATCTCTCTATCTCTCTATCTCTCTATCTCTCAATCTCTCTATCTCTCTATCTCTCTCAATCACTCTCTATCTCTCTAATCTCTCTATCTCTCTATCCTCTCTATCTCTCTATCTCTCTATCTCTCTATCTCTCCTAATCTCTCTATCTCTCTATCTCTCTATCTCTCCATCTCTCTCTATCTCTCTATCTCTCTATCTCTCTATCTCTCTATCTCTCTATCTCTCTATCTCTCTATCTCTCTATCTCTCTCTATCCTCTCTATCTCATCTATCTCTCTATCTCTCTATCTATCTCTCTATCTCTCTATCTCTCTATCTCTCTATCTCTCTATCTCTCTATCTCTCTATCTCTCTATCTCTCTATCTCTCTATCTCTCTATCTCTCTATCTCTCTATCTCTCTATCTCTCTATCTCTCTATCATCTCTATCTCTCTATCTCTCTATCTCTCTATCTCTCTATCTCTCTATCTCTCTATCTCTCTATCTCTCTATCTCTCTATCTCTCTATCTCTCTATCTCTCTATCTCTCTATCTCTCTATCTCTCTATCTCTCTATCTCTCTATCTCTCTATCTCTCTATCTCTCTATCTCTCTATCTCTCTATCTCTCTATCTCTCTATCTCTCTATCTCTCTATCTCTCTATCTCTCTATCTCTCTATCTCTCTATCTCTCTATCTCTCTATCTCTCTATCTCTCTATCTCTCTATCTCTCTATCTCTCTATCTCTCTATCTCTCTATCTCTCTATCTCTCTATCTCTCTATCTCTCTATCTCTCTATCTCTCTATCTCTCTATCTCTCTATCTCTCTATCTCTCTATCTCTCTATCTCTCTATCTCTCTATCTCTCTATCTCTCTATCTCTCTATCTCTCTATCTCTCTATCTCTCTATCTCTCTATCTCTCTATCTCTCTATCTCTCTATCTCTCTATCTCTCTATCTCTCTATCTCTCTATCTCTCTATCTCTCTCTATCTCTCTATCCTCTATCTCTCTATCTCTCTATCTCTCTATCTCTCTATCTCTCTATCTCTCTATCTCTCTATCTCTCTATCTCTCTATCTCTCTATCTCTCTATCTCTCTATCTCTCTATCTCTCTATCTCTCTATCTCTCTATCTCTCTATCTCTCTATCTCTCTATCTCTCTATCTCTCTATCTCTCTATCTCTCTATCTCTCTATCTCTCTATCTCTCTATCTCTCTATCTCTCTATCTCTCTATCTCTCTATCTCTCTATCTCTCTATCTCTCTATCTCTCTATCTCTCTATCTCTCTATCTCTCTATCTCTCTATCTCTCTATCTCTCTATCTCTCTATCTCTCTATCTCTCTATCTCTCTATCTCTCTATCTCTCTATCTCTCTATCTCTCTATCTCTCTATCTCTCTATCTCTCTATCTCTCTATCTCTCTATCTCTCTATCTCTCTATCTCTCTATCTCTCTATCTCTCTATCTCTCTATCTCTCTATCTCTCTATCTCTCTATCTCTCTATCTCTCTATCTCTCTATCTCTCTATCTCTCTATCTCTCTATCTCTCTATCTCTCTATCTCTCTATCTCTCTATCTCTCTATCTCTCTATCTCTCTATCTCTCTATCTCTCTATCTCTCTATCTCTCTATCTCTCTATCTCTCTATCTCTCTATCTCTCTATCTCTCTATCTCTCTATCTCTCTATCTCTCTATCTCTCTATCTCTCTATCTCTCTATCTCTCTATCTCTCTATCTCTCTATCTCTCTATCTCTCTATCTCTCTATCTCTCTATCTCTCTATCTCTCTATCTCTCTATCTCTCTATCTCTCTATCTCTCTATCTCTCTATCTCTCTATCTCTCTATCTCTCTATCTCTCTATCTCTCTATCTCTCTATCTCTCTATCTCTCTATCTCTCTATCTCTCTATCTCTCTATCTCTCTATCTCTCTATCTCTCTATCTCTCTATCTCTCTATCTCTCTATCTCTCTATCTCTCTATCTCTCTATCTCTCTATCTCTCTATCTCTCTATCTCTCTATCTCTCTATCTCTCTATCTCTCTATCTCTCTATCTCTCTATCTCTCTATCTCTCTATCTCTCTATCTCTCTATCTCTCTATCTCTCTATCTCTCTATCTCTCTATCTCTCTATCTCTCTATCTCTCTATCTCTCTATCTCTCTATCTCTCTATCTCTCTATCTCTCTATCTCTCTATCTCTCTATCTCTCTATCTCTCTATCTCTCTATCTCTCTATCTCTCTATCTCTCTATCTCTCTATCTCTCTATCTCTCTATCTCTCTATCTCTCTATCTCTCTATCTCTCTATCTCTCTATCTCTCTATCTCTCTATCTCTCTATCTCTCTATCTCTCTATCTCTCTATCTCTCTATCTCTCTATCTCTCTATCTCTCTATCTCTCTATCTCTCTATCTCTCTATCTCTCTATCTCTCTATCTCTCTATCTCTCTATCTCTCTATCTCTCTATCTCTCTATCTCTCTATCTCTCTATCTCTCTATCTCTCTATCTCTCTATCTCTCTATCTCTCTATCTCTCTATCTCTCTATCTCTCTATCTCTCTATCTCTCTATCTCTCTATCTCTCTATCTCTCTATCTCTCTATCTCTCTATCTCTCTATCTCTCTATCTCTCTATCTCTCTATCTCTCTATCTCTCTATCTCTCTATCTCTCTATCTCTCTATCTCTCTATCTCTCTATCTCTCTATCTCTCTATCTCTCTATCTCTCTATCTCTCTATCTCTCTATCTCTCTATCTCTCTATCTCTCT
>CAXAQZ010001014.1:0-11064 GCA_963971145.1 Sussaba pulchella | reverse complement strand
AAACGCACGACGTTACGTCGAATTCCCGCAAGTTCTCGTTATTTTGAGGTTAGGCGAGATAAGGAAAACCTCACCTCGAAACTTTCAACGCGCTTATCTCGAACTCAGAATTTCACAGACGCGTCGGAGATACGCGAAGCGAAGCGTAAAGGTGGAAGAATATGAACGTTGGCATTGCATTTCTTTTGGAATCCTTTAAAACTATTTTTTTTACATATGTTGACTGTGTAACTGTGTAACGACTGTGATTGTGACTGTGTAACGAAAATGGAAAGAAAACGGTTCCGATGATACTATAATAACAGAGATCTCAAGTGATTAATTCAATTTTAGGACAAATAAAGAAGAATCACGATTTAATTTTTAAATAGCAAAGTAGAAAATAGAACCAACTTCGCTCGTTACCGTCCGACTTCACGAGGCCGTACTACGACGAAGTACGTTAATCGATTTCCGCTTACTCACGGATGTAGCTTCGCAATAATTGAAAAGGAAGAAATGAATGAAACGAAGGCGAAATCCATCGAATTATCGTTCAGCTCTCAATTACCTAATTTTCTACAAATTTTCCTGATCCACAAAAAAACTTCTCCCCACAAACAATCAACTTATTCTTCTTTAATATCGCAAAGAACAATATATATATATGTATATTTGTATAAATCTATGCTCCAGATTGCTTTAATAGATCACCGGAAAATTGCTTTTTTATATCCAACGTCCATCGTTCGCAGCTGACGAGTCGATAAACTTTCCCTGAATAATTCTCACGAATAATTGGCACGACCCCTTCGACCCCCTTCACCCCCGTCGGTCCCCGACCCCATTGATATGCACAACGTCGCGGTCTATCCTCTTTTGTGAATAATACTGGTACACGGTTAGGGTAAACGAGACGATGACGAAACGAACCCAATCGGGTGGAATGAAAAAGGTATTAAATTGTCTGCTCCATTTCCCAATTCGATTATGATCTGCTTGCGACGTTCGATAGAGGAAATATCGAGTGCACTGTGCGATATACAACCGAATTTATTAGATTTACATTTGTATTTAATCATTATTCTTATACAATTTATTGGATTATTATTGGTTATTATTATTGTACTTCATAATTTATTGTTTTATTTCTCTGTTTCTCTGTATATAATATATAAATGTATGAATATCGAATGAATTGTTTATATAATTCATTTGATATATCAAATATATAAAATTCATTAATTATTGTTTTTATGAGACTTCATTTAATCATTATTTTTATACCATTTAATTAATTATTATTAGTTGTTGTTATTATTATTATTATTCATAATTCATTGTTTCATTTTTATATCCATATATAATATGAATCTATTGAGAATGTGCCACGTAAATCGGAGATAGCACCGTCGAAAGCATCATCGATCATCGATCAACGATAAGCAGTTACAAGTTCGCATAATAATTCTCTCTCTCTTTTTATCAAACATATCAAGGTTCCGTTTCAAGATTCGTTCTGCGCCGTTTCGAATCCCAATGGACCGTCGAGATTATTGGACAGGTTGAACCCGAACGCCACTCTCACGCGGTTTGTGGACCATTGACGTAAGGCAACCCCGAAGCACCGATCACACTCCATACAATCTCAACACGTGATTCGTCCCGAAGGGGTGTGAGCGCCGTTATAGTCAGACGTGCACAAATGTCCATGAATATAAATTTCGGTCGATTGTGTTATATGTATGGAATCGTGTATGTATGTACGAGTATTTCTGAAAAACTTATATATTGTCTTATTGTTATTTTTATTTTAATAATTGTGTTTTTAGATAAATAGCCAATATATTCATTATATATTGTCTATATTATTGATTATACATTAATAAATAATATGTCATAATGTCATGTAGTATATAATCGGTTATGTCACCGATAACCAAACTTATTATTGTTATTGTTATTATTATTATTATTATTATTAATAATATTATTATTAATAATGATAATAATAATAATAATAATATTATTAAGAATATTATTATTATTATTATTATAATAATAATAATAATAATATTATTAAGAATATTATTATTATTATTATTATTATTATATATTGTTTTTTATAACTAATATATTTCTCACACTCCCCATATTTTATATACGAAACGAAAATTATATTATATACTCCGTAAAAATAATTCTAAATAACTAATCCATCATCCCGAAAAATTCTATTTCTTTACTTGGATATATCCAAATCTATTCCAAAATAAAGATATGATAAAAACCGAATAAATATAACATAAAGATTTACTCTTTGTCCTAACATCACATGCCTAAGGATGGATTTCGTTTTACCTCCCTCGCCGCCTCGTCCTCCTCCCCATCCGCCAGACTACCCCCCGTGAGTGGCGTAGTCCGCCACAGTACACACGGGGTTGCGACGCCACCCTCTACCGTACCACCACCATATCTACCACTACTACTACGACCACTACTGCTCCTACTTCTACCCCTACTACTACTACCACTACTACTACTACGACTACTACCCCTATTCGTCCTACTACTACTTCTACCACCACCGCAGTCCCTGCTACGACGCGGCGGGAGCCGTTTGATAAGCGCGGGGGTGGGAGAAGTTATAAATGGGGGCTGCGCCAGACGTCCTGGCAGCATTGCAAGTCGAGACTCGGTCGGGTGCGCATCTACCGTAACTTACACCCTCGCACAACCCTCCTTCAACCCCGATACTCGAACAACGAGAGACGCGGTAATAAATATTTTAAAAAAACATCGACGGAGATAACGGACGCTGGAAAAAAATACAAAAACGACGACAATTTTTTTTTTTAATTACGGATAAACGAGAGGGAGAAGCGAGGTTTTTCGGGAGAAAGCCGCGGAGCCGGCTACTACGTCGACGTCGACGTCGGTGACGACGACGACCTCGAATCGATTTCCCCCCAACTGCTACGCGACCTCCTCGCGGTTATCGCGAAGAAGGAAGAATAACGAAAAACAACGTCACTGAAATCATCCTTTTTCTTTGCGTTTTTTTATACTTCGATCAAAATCGGTCGACGAATTTTTGTTAACTGGAAATAAATTTTTTGGTTGCTCGGTTTCTTTTCGAATTTGTTATTTTTTTTTCACTTTACCGAGGTGAATTTTTGGCGCAACGAAGAAAATGTTCAAGGACGTGTTGACCAAGTCGGGCAGACGAATTTTGAAGGTGAGCGAATTTCGTTCCTCCTTTAACGCGTAGTGTCCCAATTTTTGTAATTTTTGGAGCCCTCGTCGTTGAACGTTTCGGGATTTAGGACGTTTTATTTATTCAATGGTGATACGATTTATCTTGATACTTTTAGCTCTCGTCATGTGCGATTCGTTTGATCGTTCTTTGAGGTGATTTTTATCCGGCAATGCCGCTCGAACCTGATGAAATGAGGAATAATGACCCGTTTTTCTTGTCGTGTCGTACAAGTGGTTGCATTTTTTATACAATTAATTTGGTTTCCATTCGAAAATTAAACGCGCCCGAGAAGATTATGATAATCAATCAGACTGCTGTGATCTCGAATCTCATTGAGCCACGTTTTAATGCAATTTAGAAAGAACTTTTCGAATTTTCTTCTACTGTTTCCTCAGAGCGATTATTTATTTATGCGTTTTTTGGATCAGAGAATTAGTGGAATATTGTAAGAAATTATTTTTTATTTCCAATTACATTTATTATCATCATTATTATTATTATTATTATTATTATTATTATTGTTATTATTATTTTTACTTTATATTGTTATTATTGTTATTGTTATTGTTGTTGTTATTACTAAAATAATAATTTCGATTTAGTAAAAATTACTTTTACAATTGCTGGCTACGTTCTAAGGCGAAACTTCTCAACACTTCTCAAGATATCCACAATAGTCCGGGCCACGTTTTATCGATTCGGTTCTATAGCCGACTATTTATTTCTCGATTATCATCGTCACGTATTGCGACGCGTTGAAATTGAATGGAAAATAAGAAAAAATAATACAATAATTCCAATTATTTTCCATTCGAGTCGAAATTGTTCGGTAAAACAATAAAAAATATAATCCACTATTACTTTTAATTCCATTCATTTACCTTTCTCGCCTGTACGAAATCCTGTATGATCAATTTAATCATATGTTACATCATTCATTCAGTTTGCTCTCCTATTCATTCATTTATCTATTTATTTATTTAATTATGTATTTATTTTTTTTTTCAGGCGATTAAAAAATTATCGACGCGCAGCCGGGCGGTAAAAAAATCTCAGCAAATAACGCATCAAGAGATGAGCCCGGCACGAACGAACGATTGGACGCAAACGGATTCGGATCCCGAATCCGTGTCTATGTCTTGGTCTTTGCCGTCTCTCGACGCCAAGAGCGTTGACACATATTTCACGTACGTGACCGAAGCCATGGACGAGTGCTCGTCCATGTGCTGCTACTGCAGAGAACACGATGAGAATCAGAGAAACGAGAATCGTGAAAACGAGATGATAATATAACGAGCATCGCAACTCGTTTTCTCGTCCATTACAACACCAAAGAAAACCAACAACCAAAGAATAACAAAACCATCATTTCCATTATTTTCGATATTATCTGCGTAAGCTTAAAAAAGTTAGAGTAGATTTTTTATCTTTATTCTATGAAACATTTCGTCGTATTTTATTATTTATATTTTTTATAATAATAATAATGATAATAATCATGAATATTATTATTACCAATGATTATATATTAATTCATCAATAGTTATATCATTATAATTATAATATAATATTATATTGTTATAATCAGTAGATTATATAATTAATGAATTAATAATCGTATATTTATAAATTTCTAATTTATAAATATTAAACAAATTCATAATTATATATTTATTGTCATTATTATTATTATTATCACAGAACGCTAGTCCGTGAATATCGTGAGAATATAGTGAATGAGTGACGCACAAATTTTATCAGAAGAAATTAAGTTGCACCGCGATTAGATTTTAGGCGGAGGAAAGAATTAACTCCGGTCGTAGTCTTCCTCTTATTTTCACAGATTCAAGGATTAAAAAAAAAATGAATACATTTAACGGAGTTAGAAGAGATGGAAAAATAATCATTATCGGCTTATATCGCTTATCGGCATTATTCGTAAGAGCATTAAAAATAATTCATCATTGTAAGATAATTTATTCTCGTTTCAATCATTTTCTTCACCGACAAATAAATGTATAATTGATTATCACGCGGTACATTAGCGAATTCCGGATCCATTGGTCGTGGAAAGATGATGGAGAATAATATTGTTCACGACAGAAACGAAAATTATAGCAATAAACAATTATGACGACGTCGTACGTCCAACGAAATAATTAATGCAATATCGAAGATCGATATTACACGGCAACTTGTTCGATCGCTCGACGCGTATGTTATACACGACTCGAGGTGTCCGTCGGATCTTTGCTCAAATGCCTTCTCTTGAAAATGAAAGAAATAAAATAGGAAATACGAAGAAGAAAACCAGAATGCCAGAATTGTGGTGAGAAATACGTATATAATTATAAAAGAGGAATATATTTATTCTTCCTATCCGACATTTGTATATACAAAGAGCGTGAGAATCAATTGTGTAGGATGCAGATTTATATGTAAATAGATAAAAATTATCATGTAAAAATGTGTAACTGTAAATTTTAAGGCTGTGAATTTGTAAATCGCGATCGACAAGCGAGTGGCACAAATAAAATCGATTCTATCAAATACATTTCACGTGTTTATGATCTATCTTTTATTTCGTCTTCAGTTTTATTGTTTTTTCTTTGGGTTTAGTCATCGATACTATTTTTTTTTGATATATAGGCGACACGCCTATATATGCGAATTCATTCAAAATGGTCAGACGGTGGAATAAAATGGCATCGAATTCTGGATTATCAAAGATGGCGATGATTCAAATTCGGTGATTCCAGAAACTTTTTCAAATTTTTGTAATCCTTACCGAAAATTACGATAGTTTAGTCGCAAAAAAAAACCCTAAATCCTCTCCATCAAAAGAAATGTCCAACGAAACGCGAATTACCGAACCAAAAAAGAATAAAACAAATAGAATGATAAAAGAATAATAATAATAAAAATAAAATAAATCTAAAAATAACTAAAATAAATACGAAAATAAATAAATCGTGTCAAGAAAAATCTAAAAGATATTAAAAAAATCCCACATGCCAAAAAAAATCCATTCGACAATATTTGAAGAACAGCGTCGATGGTCCACCCCCCCCCCCCTTCTCGCCGCCCTTACCGCAAAAACGATAAACAAAAAATAAACGAGAACCATAAAAAAAAAAAAAAAAAAAAACCACGTAAACGTAAAAATAAAAATTGTGGTGAACAGTGGGAACAATGGCATAGGCAGCACGTGGCTGCGGGTATTTCTCCATTCACGACAAATTGGACGTCTCACCGGCGGCCGGTCGACTCTCGGGCTCGCTTCGCCAAAGCGCTTTCGATTACGAGGGTGAAGAAGCGGCTAATTGGAGCCGGCTGTTGCCGTTTTGTTTGCCGATGATGCGTCCCGTTTTGCATCATAACGTTCTTTTTTTTTTCCCCCTTTTACTTTTCTATTTTTTTATTTTTTTTTTTTTGTCGTTCACAAATGTGTCCCGAAGGTGTAAACGAGCCCGTTTTGCAGACCGTCTGCACCCCCCACCCCCCAACGGCTCGTAAAAGAGAAGAAAAAGACGAGAACGAAAAAATAAAGGAAAACAAGTTCTCTTCGCCAACAATGAAATAAAAGAAGAAAAAAACGACAACGGTTGTAGGGATTTCGCAAAATATGTGTGAAAAGAATTTTTAGCATGCGAAAAGCAAGAGAATAACAAAGATTTCGGCGCCTCGTCGACCACTGAATTATTTAAGGGTGTAGTTTTGCATGTTTTACCATAAATCCTCGTGGACTCGGTCTTTGCCCAATTAGGGCGTGCAGTTTGTAACGGGGATTCGTATTCGATGGAGATGTAATTGAGAATATATTTTTTTGGTTCTAACGAATGATGATGTGATTATTGTGGGACGATTGAAAATTTTCGTACTTTCGGCAATGATAGAAAATTGTTTGGATAAAAATAATCAATAAAAATTGGGGGCAAAAATGAGCTTATTCGATAAAAATAAATTTTTGATGACGCAGGAAATGATTATGATTTTGATTAATAATCATGGAACAATTCGGATTTTCACATTTCTGCAATAATATCGAATAATTTGTACGAGTTATTGTTTAACGATGGGTTCTTATGTTTTATGGAAATTATAATTCATAACAATTCAGACATGCAAGTATTTTAAATGAATTTTTAATAAATTAATGCCTATGCCAGATCTAGGAGAGGGGAGGGGAGTCAAACGTCATACCAATAACATAAACACACCCAATAAACAATATTCCACGTATATAGCAATAGAAATTTTTTTTATTAAAAATTTGTATTTAAAAAAAAAATATCTCAATGCTTCTTTCACACGTTATATACTTTGATATGTCGATGGCACATTTTTTTTCGTTTTTTTTTTTTTTTTCATCTTTTTCTTGTCAAAGTAAGAATCACATTATATACACGTAAATAAATATATATACACTGTACAACGAGAGACGCCAGGTTCGAACGTTCGAGTTCGAAACCCGACAAAATGTTCGTTCTCTTCTTCCCATCTCTCGGCGAATAAATTACATTTTATTTTTGTTTTATTTTTAAAAATTATTTTCTTTCTTCCTCGTTATAAAATAAATACTTTGTCTTCACGCTTTCGATAAGGTACTCGTTTATGACTATTATGGGTTTGTTTATCACTCGTCGATTGTCCGTCGATCCGCACTTTTGACTCGTTTTCTCATTCGTTCCGTCGGAAAAATTTTCTCCCCGAACTTTTTCTCTTCTCCTCTTCAATTTCTTTCGTCTCACCGGAAAATAAGATTCATCTCAAGGCACAAATTTTAATACTCGTAAACGATGAGATTTTCGAGCAAGTGCTTGCGTTATTATTTACGTACTCATTTATTTCTTTTTTTTTTTTTTTTTTAATTATTCATTTTTTTATTTTTGCTTTATTTATCTTTTTTTTTTTTTTTTTAATATGCCAATTCGGCGCCCCAAGGTCTATAGGGTTTTCCGTGTTGTTGTTGGGGATATTGTCCGGGATATTGGCTCCATCCGAGGGCGCTGCCGCCGATCAACGTGGGCATGGTTCCGGGACCGTGGCCCATGCCACCCGGAAGCGACGTCCCGTCGTAACTCGTCGCCGTCGACGACGACGTCAGCGACGACGACGAAGGCAATGGCGGCGGTGGTCCTCCCGCCCCCGTGTTCGGCGGATGTTCGCGATGAAAACTTTGCAGATGAGACAACAGACGCAACCTCAGAGGATCTCGCTCGTCCAGACCTTCCATTGTCACGAGATAACGTCCGACCTCGGCGGCGCACTCGCCCCAACCGACCGCGTGATAATCCATCGCCAATTTTGTACTGTCGTAACCCTCGGGTCCTGCAATAACAATTGAAAAAAAACGAGGATTTTGAGAAAAATTGTCGAAAAATAGGTGGGATTTTTTTTTCTCTTTACGGATTGTTAAAATTAACGATAAATAGGATTATGGTGATGATGATAATAATAATAACAATGATAATAATTATTATTATAATTATATCTAATTATTATTATTATTATTATTATTATTATTATTATAATAGTATATAATTATTATAATTATAATAGTATATAATCATTATAATTATGTATAATTATTATTATCATAATTATATATAATTATTATAATTATAATAGTATATAATCATTATAATTATGTATAATTATTATTATCATAATTATATATAATTATTATTATTATTATTGTAGGTATATAATTATTTTAATTATATATAATTATTATTATCGTTATTGTTATTATATAATAATTATTATTATTATTATCATTGTACAATTATGGAAGATTTTTGAGAGAGCGATGAAATTAAAGGAAACGGAAGAAGAATAAACGAAGAAGATAAAATTTGTAGCCGGATAATTTCAAGTGACGTCGTTTGTGCATTTTTCCAATTGAAAAAGAACATTCTAAACAAATGAATAAATAATGGTAATATCAATAATGAAAATCAACAATGATTGAATAATTAAAGGGCTCTATCAGTAGCGTAGAATTTTTAAATTGCCTCAATCTTAGAAAATTTTAAAGTTACATTCATCATTCTTAATTCGTTTACTCGTTAATTTATTTTTCTCCATCTCTCATTCGTCATCAAAATTGTCGGTCAAGGTATCATAAATCCCCGTAATCGAAAATCATGATCAAATAATCGATGGAACAAAGTGAAATATCCTCTCAATAATCCAAAGCCCACGAATGCCGCTTCGAGAAAATATTTTTACTAAATTTCCAGAACTGCGTCGATTACAATACGATTAAATTGATAAAATCGAATCATTATTTATGTGTAGATATTGAGTAAGAGGCGATGATGCGTGCATGCACACATCAGTCGGCACAGCAGCAGCAGCGGCAGGGGCAGCAGCCATCAGCTATCAGCTTGCTGCGGTTCAGGACACGGTGTACTACGGGAACGGGACAGGTAGCGTGGGAACCGTTTAGAACCCCGTAAGCCCCCCCCCCCCCTCCGCCCCACGTGTTTGTATGCGATCCGTCCGCATCGTCTAACCCATATGTATGTACCGCAAGTACATACATGTGTCTATGTGTCTATATAAAGGGTGTCCCATAATATTATGCGAATTCACCCCACACCGGGTGATCCCTTGATGTACCTTGCATTGCTATTATATGTATGTATAGCTGGTTCGCTGCTACCACGTCACTGAGACTCGCTACATATACGTCTATATACGTGTGTATATGACTATATATGGTGGGCATGTATATCCGTAGTCGGTGGGTAAAATTTCACGTAAGCAGCCCCCGAGAGAATTAGAGGGATCACTGTCGAGGTTCTGGCAAATGCTGAGACTGATTAAATTATATCGCGCAATCACTTTGTTACCATTGTAATATCTGGAACGCAGTGGTTTTCGTTTATTTCGGGGGTATTTTTTTTTTTTTTTATTCGTGTGTTTTTATTACGTTTTGAGAGAGTCGATTATTGTGGAATCTGGATTACATCGATTTCTGACAGAGCGGTGGGTATATAAATGTGTGTGTGGGATGTAATAATGCATTTTTGATTGTGAAATATTGACGTTGGGGACTGCAGGGAAAACTGGAATTCAATTAGGTTCTGCAGGGGTGGTTTCGTGGGGAGTTTGAATTGCGAGGCAATGCAACGCGTCTCGAAGATTGGTTTCGGAGTCTTTCGGAGATTTCGTTACAATAGAATGGGAATATATATATCGAGAGCGTTCATTACGATTGTATTTATTTGATTAATTATTTATAAGAGGGATAAAATTTATGCCGAAATTTCCGAGTGAAATAAGTCCTTTATTCGATATTTCTCCCCAGAAAACAGGAAATCTCGAATTGCACGATTTTTTATATCATTTGGCACTTAACAATTGAAAAAATACAAGAAATCAAATAAATATCGGCACTATTCAACGAATTAAATTTCACCACATCTATAAAACTTACAAGCAATCGTACGAGATGCTTTAATTTATCTCTTTCATCCCAGAATAACGAATTCAATAGCGAAATTTCCCTAAGCCCCCATAAACGTCGCGCTATTGCAGCGAATGAAAGGAATTTTTTTTCAAAAACCGTCACGACAGCGCAATACAAATGGCTCACGTGGGAAATAATAATCGAAAAATAAAATTTTCATCATCCCATCGAAAACAATCTAGATAAAAAGAAGAAAAAAAAAAAAAATTGTATCAATTCTACAAATGGGATACCGAGCATTTGCTCACTTTCCGCCGAGTCAAAATATTAAATTCAATATTGCTCGGTGGCCCACCCCCTGGAGACTCATCCCCTCTCTCTCGTTGCCTTCATCCATCACCCCCCC
>CAXAQZ010001013.1:5000-14258 GCA_963971145.1 Sussaba pulchella | reverse complement strand
GAACAACGACTGTTAGTTTCTCGCTTGTGCGAAAAATGATCGTCGAGAAAAACGAATTTGTTCCGAACTGAATAAAGCAATCGACGTTGAATGATAAGTGTTAAAAGCGTGCATAACCGTAAAGCAATGCGCATAGGAAGCTACAAGTGTAATTTTTTTGTGTTAAGCCGAGCCTTAATGCGCGTTAGAAAAATAACAAGACCGTGATAAATAATTACGTATTTTTTTTTAGCAATGCCCATTGAAAATAAAGATTAAAAAAAAAAAATTCGTCTACTCTTCGACCCTCAATAATTTAATCGAAGGTAAACGGCTGGAATAACTGATATTCGATTTAGTTAAAAGAATGTTTGTTCTATGATATATCGTATTTGTGCATGATTGGATTAACGAGATTCCCAATGTCCCTATCTAAAAATTTCGTGAAAATTAATTCGAGCAAAAAAATCTTTTTCTAATTTGCGAAAAGGCCGGAGAACCGTTGAATATTACGAGGATTCTGATAATATCTAACGGCCCGATGCGATGCACGTTCAAAATATAGATTAAAAAATTGAAAAAACAATTAGAGCATACTCTTTGACCGTAATTATTTTGTTCAACGGTAAATGGCGGGAATAACTGATACTTGATTTCGTTGAAGAAATGTTTCTTCTGTGATATAAGTTTTGGCATGAATGGATTAACGAGATTTCGACTGTCCCTATCTAAAATTTTCGTAAAAATTAATTCGAGCTAAAAAAATCTTCTTTTAATTTGCATAAAGTCCGGAGAATCGTTGAATATTATGAGGATTCTGATAATTTCTAACGGCCCGATGAGATGCACGTTAAAAATATAGATTAAAAAATTGAAAAAACAATTAGAGCATACTCTTTGACCGTAAATATTTTGTTCAACGGTAAATGGCGGGAATAACTGATACTTGATTTCGTTGAAGCAATTTTCCTTCTGTGATATAAAATTTTATATGAATGGATTAACGAGATTCCCACTGTCCTTATCTAAAATTTTCGTGAAAATTAATTCGAGCAAAAAAATCTTTTTCTAATTTGCATTAAGTCCGGAGAATCGTTAAATATTACGAAGATTTTAACAACGATGCGATGCACGTTGAAAATATAGATTAAAAAATTAAAAAACTAATTCGCATAATCTTTGACCTTAAATATTTTGTTCAACGGTAAATGGCGGAAATAACTGATACTTGATTTTGTTGAAGGAATGTTTTATCTGTGATATTATATTTTGCATAAATGGATTAACAAGATTCCCACTGTACCTATCTAAAATTTTCGTAAAAATTTATTCGAGCAAAAAAATTTATTTCTAATTTGCATAAAGTCCGGAGAATCGTTGAATATTACGAAGATTCTGACGACTTTTAACGGCCCAATGCGATGCACGTGGAAATTTAAAAAATTTTCAAATAGGGATTCGTCTACTCTTCGAACCGAAATAATTGATACGAGGATAAACGCCGGGAATAACGAATGCTCGATTGAGTTAGAAGAATGCTCGTTGATTAACAAGATTCGGACCGTCCCTATAAAAGAAATTCGTGAAACCATAAACGGTCTACTTATCGACCAAACAAGATTTGCGATCGGTCTACGTGTGAATTTTAAATTCCTCTTTCGTTTTTCAGTACTAATTTTTTTTCATCAACTCATTAGAATAAATTTTAGGCCAAAATGGTTTTCGCGTTTCATGAAAAATTTTTTTTTTTTTTTCGAATTTCAGAAAAACCGATCGGTCTACGCCTGGAATAATTTTAATGTTCTTATTATTTTACAAACGAATTTTTTTTTTTTTTGGGTTTAAGAAAAAGCGGTCGATCTACGGGTGAAAAATTAAGGTTTATTCATTTCATTCCGATAGAAAAATAATTTGAAAAAAAAAATTTTTAAGCACGTTTTGATATTGATTGTTACGTTAATGCGATAAGAAGAAAGTTATGTTCTTTTACTTTTCGAAAAAGCGATCGGTCTACGCGTCGAACAACCCTGGTCGCGGTCGGTCTGCGGATGGATTATTTCCGAGTGCGATCGGTCTACGCGTCAACTCAATGTACATGCGATCGGTCTACGCAACGAACAACTCTGCCCGCGGTCGGTCTACGCGTGGATTTGAAATTCCTCTTTCGTTTTTCGATACCAATTTCTTTCATCAATTTATTAGAACAAATTTAAGGTAAAATTAATTTTCGCGTTTCATGAAAAAAAAAATTTTTTTTTTCGAATTTCAAAAAAACCGATCGGTCTACCCCTGGAATAATTTTAATGTTCTTATTATTTTACAACCAAATTTTTTTATTTCTTTTCGGGTTTAAGAAAAAGCGGTCGATCTACGGGTAAAAATTTAAGGTTTATTCATTTCATTCCGATGGAAAAATAATTTGAAAAAAAAAATTTTTAAGCACGTTTTGATATTGATTGTTACGTTAATGCGATAAGAAGGAAGTTATGTTCTTTTACTTTTCGAGAAAGCGAGTTTTTCGATACCAATTTTTTTTCATCAATTTATTAGAATAAATTTTTGGTCAAAATGGTTTTCGCGTTTCATGAAGAAAATTTTTTTTCTTTCGAATTTCAGAAAAACCGATCGGTCTACGCCTGGAATAATTTTCATGTTCTTATTATTTTACAAACGAAATTTTTTTTTTTTTTTTGGTTTCAAGAAAAAGCGGTCGATCTACGGGTAAAAAATGAAGGTTTATTTATTTCATTTCGATGAAAAAACAATTTGGAAAAAAAAAATTTTTTAACCACGTTTTGATATTGATTGTTACATTAATACGATAAGAAGAAAGTTATTTTCTTTTACTCTTCGAAAAAGCGATCGGTCTACGCGTCGAGCAACTCTGGTCGCGGTCGGTCTACGCGTGGATTATTCCCGAGTGCGATCGGTCTACGCGTCAACTCAATGTACATGCGATCGGTCTACGCGTCGAACAACTCTGGTCGCGGTCGGTCTACGCGTGGATTATTTCCGAGTGCGGTCGGTCTACGCGTCAACTCAATATACATGCGATCGGTCTACGTGTGGATTTTAAATTCCTCTTTCGTTTTTCGATATCAATTTTTTTCATCAATTCATTAGAATAAATTTTAGGTCAAATTGGTTTTCGCGTTTCATGAAAAATTTTTTTCTTCATTTTTGAATTTCAAAAAAACCGATCGGTCTACGCCTGGAATCATTTTAATATTCTTATTATTTTACAACCGAATTTTTTTTTTTTTTTTGGGTTCAAGAAAAAAAGGTCGATCTACGGGTAAAAATTTAAGGTTTATTCATTTCATTCCGATGGAAAATAATTTAAAAAAAAAAATTTTTAAGCACGTTTTGATATTGATTATTACGTTAATGCGATAAGAAGAAAGTTATGTTCTTTTACTTTTCGAGAATGCGATCGGTCTACGCGTCGAACAACTCTGGTCGCGGTCGGTCTACGCGTGGATTATTTCCGAGGGCGATCGGTCTACGCGTCAACTCAATGTACATGCGATCGGTCTACGCGTCGAACAACTCTGGTTGCGGTCGGTCTACGCGTGGATTATTCCGGAGTGCGGTCGGTCTACGCGTCAACTCAATGTACATGCGATCGGTCTACGTGTGGATTTTAAAATCCTCTTTCGTTTTTCGATACCAATTTTTTTTTATCAATTTATTAGAATAAATTTTAGGTCAAAATGGTTTTCGCGTTTCATGAAAGAAATTTTTTTTTTTTTCGAATTTCAGAAAAACCGATCGGTCTACGCCTGGAATAATTTTAATGTTCTTATTATTTTACAAACGAATTTTTTTTTTTTTTCTTTGGTTTCAAGAAAAAGCGGTCGATCTACGGTCGAAAAATGAAGGTTTATTTATTTCATTTCGATGAAAAAATAATTTGAAAAAAAATTTTTTAACCACGTTTTGATATTGATTGTTACGTTAATGCGATAAGAAGAAAGTTATGTTTTTTTACTTTTCGAGAAAGCGATCGGTCTACGCGTCGAACAACTCTGGTCGCGGTCGGTCTACGCGTGGATTATTCCCGAGTGCGATCGGTCTACGCGTCAACTCAATGTACATGCGATCGGTTTACGCGTCGAACAACTCTGGTCGCGGTCGGTCTACGCGTGGATTATTTCCGAGTGCGGTCGGTCTACGCGTCAACTCAATATACATGCGATCGGTCTACGTGTGGATTTTAAATTCCTCTTTCGTTTTTCGATATCAATTTTTTTCATCAATTCATTAGAATAAATTTTAGGTCAAATTTTTTTTCGCGTTTCATGAAAAAATTTTTTCTTCATTTTCGAATTTCAAAAAAACCGATCGGTCTACGCCTGGAATCATTTTAATGTTCTTATTATTTTACAACCGAATTTTTTTTTTTTTTTTTGGGTTCAAGAAAAAAAGGTCGATCTACGGGTAAAAATTTAAGGTTTATTCATTTCATTCCGATGGAAAAATAATTAAAAAAAAAAAATTTTTAAGCACGTTTCGATATTGATCGTTACGTTAATGCGATAAGAAGAAAGTTATGTTCTTTTACTTTTCGAGAATGCGATCGGTCTACGCGTCGAACAACTCTGGTCGCGGTCGGTCTACGAGTGGATTATTTCCGAGGGCGATCGGTCTACGCGTCAACCCAATGTACATGCGATCGGTCTACGCGTCGAACAACTCTGGTCGCGGTCGGTCTACGCGTGGATTATTCCCGAGTGCGGTCGGTCTACGCGTAAACTCAATGTACACGCGATCGGTCTACGTGTGGATTTTAAAATCCTCTTTCGTTTTTCGATACCAATTTTTTTTCATTAATTTATTAGAATAAATTTTAGGTCAAAATGGTTTTCGCGTTTCATGAAAGAAATTTTTTTTTTTTTCGAATTTCAGAAAAACCGATCGGTCTACGCCTGGAATAATTTTAATGTTCTTATTATTTTACAAACGAATTTTTTTTTTTTTTTGTTTGGTTTCAAGAAAAAGCGGTCGATCTACGGTCGAAAAATGAAGGTTTATTTATTTCATTTCGATGAAAAAATAATTTTTAAAAAAACTTTTTAACCACGTTTAGATATTGATTGTTACGTTAATGCGATAAGAAGAAAGTTATGTTTTTTTACTTTTCGAGAAAGCGATCGGTCTACGCGTCGAACAACTCTGGTCGCGGTCGGTCTACGCGTGGATTATTCCCGAGTGCGGTCGGTCTACGCGTCAACTCAATGTACATGCGATCGGTCTACGTGTGGATTTTAAATTCCTCTTTCGTTTTTCGATATCAATTTTTTTCATCAATCCATTAGAATAAATTTTAGGTCAAATTTTTTTTCGCGTTACATGAAAATTTTTTTTCTTCATTTTCGAATTTCAGAAAAACCGATCGGTCTACGCCTGGAATAATTTTAATGTTCTTATTATTTTACAAACGAATTTTTTTTTTTTTTTTTTTGGTTTCAAGAAAAAGCGGTCGATCTACGGTCGAAAAATGAAGGTTTATTTATTTCATTTCGATGAAAAAATAATTTGAAAAAAAATTTTTTAACCACGTTTTGATATTGATTGTCACGTCAATGCGATAAGAAGAAAGTTATGTTTTTTTACTTTTCGAGAAAGCGATCGGTCTACGCGTCGAACAACTCTGGTCGCGGTCGGTCTACGCGTGGATTATTCCCGAGTGCGATCGGTCTACGCGTCAACTCAATGTACATGCGATCGGTCTACGCGTCGAACAACTCTGGTCGCGGTCGGTCTACGCGTGGATTATTTCCGAGTGCGGTCGGTCTACGCGTCAACTCAATATACATGCGATCGGTCTACGTGTGGATTTCAAATTACTCTTTCGTTTTTCGATATCAATTTTTTTCATCAATTCATTAGAATAAATTTTAGGTCAAATTTTTTTTCGCGTTTCATGAAAAATTTTTTTCTTCATTTTCGAATTTCAAAAAAACCGATCGGTCTACGCCTGGAATCATTTTAATGTTCTTATTATTTTACAACCGAATTTTTTTTTTTTTTTTTGGGTTCAAGAAAAAAAGGTCGATCTACGGGTAAAAATTTAAGGTTTATTCATTTTATTCCGATGGAAAAATAATTTTAAAAAAAAAATTTTTAAGCACGTTTTGATATTGATCGTTGCGTTAATGCGATAAGAAGAAAGTTATGTTCTTTTACTTTTCGAGAATGCGATCGGTCTACGCGTCGAACAACTCTGGTCGCGGTCGGTCTACGCGTGGATTATTTCCGAGGGCGATCGGTCTACGCGTCAACCCAATGTACATGCGATCGGTCTACGCGTCGAACAACCCTGGTCGCGGTCGGTCTACGCGTGGATTATTCCCGAGTGCGGTCGGTCTACGCGTAAACTCAATGTACATGCGATCGGTCTACGTGTGGATTTTAAAATCCTCTTTCGTTTTTCGATACCAATTTTTTTCATCAATTTATTAGAATAAATTTTAGGTCAAAATGGTTTTCGCGTTTCATGAAAAAAATTTTTTTTTTTTTCGAATTTCAGAAAAACCGATCGGTCTACGCCTGGAATAATTTTAATGTTCTTATTATTTTACAAACGAATTTTTTTTTTTTTTTTTTGGTTTCAAGAAAAAGCGGTCGATCTACGGTCGAAAAATGAAGTTTTATTTATTTCATTTCGATGAAAAAATTATTTGAAAAAAAATTTTTTAACCACGTTTTGATATTGATTGTCACGTTAATGCGATAAGAAGAAAGTTATGTTTTTTTACTTTTCGAGAAAGCGATCGGTCTACGCGTCGAACAACTCTGGTCGCGGTCGGTCTACGCGTGGATTATTCCCGAGTGCGATCGGTCTACGCGTCAACTCAATGTACATGCGATCGGTCTACGCGTCGAACAACTCTGGTCGCGGTCGGTCTACGCGTGGATTATTTCCGAGTGCGGTCGGTCTACGCGTCAACTCAATATACATGCGATCGGTCTACGTGTGGATTTTAAATTCCTCTTTCCTTTTTCGATATCAATTTTTTTCATCAATTCATTAGAATAAATTTTAGGTCAAATTTTTTTTCGCGTTTCATGAAAAATTTTTTTCTTCATTTTCGAATTTCAAAAAAACCGATCGGTCTACGCCTGGAATCATTTTAATGTTCTTATTATTTTACAACCGAATTTTTTTTTTTTTTTTGGGTTTAAGAAAAAAAGGTCGATCCACGGGTAAAAATTTAAGGTTTATTCATTTCATTCCGATGGAAAAATAATTTAAAAAAAAAAATTTTTAAGCACGTTTTGATATTGATCGTTACGTTAATGCGATAAGAAGAAAGTTATGTTCTTTTACTTTTCGAGAATGCGATCGGTCTACGCGTCGAACACCTCTGGTCGCGGTCGGTCTACGCGTGGATTATTTCCGAGGGCGATCGGTCTACGCGTCAACCCAATGTACATGCGATCGGTCTACGCGTCGAACAACTCTGGTCGCGGTCGGTCTACGCGTGGATTATTCCCGAGTGCGGTCGGTCTACGCGTCAACTCAATGTACATGCGATCGGTCTACGTGTGGATTTTAAAATCCTCTTTCGTTTTTCGATACCAATTTTTTTTCATCAATTTATTAGAATAAATTTTAGGTCAAAGTGGTTTTCGCGTTTCATGAAAGAAATTTTTTTTTTTTTCGAATTTCAGAAAAACCGATCGGTCTACGCCTGGAATAATTTTAATGTTCTTATTATTTTACAAACGAATTTTTTTTTTTTTTTTTTGGTTTCAAGAAAAAGCGGTCGATCTACGGTCGAAAAATGAAGGTTTATTTATTTCATTTCGATGAAAAAATTATTTGAAAAAAAATTTTTTAACCACGTTTTGATATTGATTGTTACGTTAGTGCGATAAGAAGAAAGTTATGTTTTTTTACTTTTCGAGAAAGCGATCGGTCTACGCGTCGAACAACTCTGGTCGCGGTCGGTCTACGCGTGGATTATTCCCGAGTGCGATCGGTCTACGCGTCAACTCAATGTACATGCGATCGGTCTACGCGTCGAACAACTCTGGTCGCGGTCGGTCTACGCGTGGATTATTTCCGAGTGCGGTCGGTCTACGCGTCAACTTAATATACATGCAATCGGTCTACGTGTGGATTTTAAATTCCTCTTTCGTTTTTCGATATCAATTTTTTTCATCAATTCATTAGAATAAATTTTAGGTCAAATTTTTTTTCGCGTTTCATGAAAAATTTTTTTCTTCATTTTCGAATTTCAAAAAAACCGATCGGTCTACGCCTGGAATCATTTTAATGTTCTTATTATTTTACAACCGAATTTTTTTTTTTTTTTTTGGGTTCAAGAAAAAAAGGTCGATCTACGGGTAAAAATTTAAGGTTTATTCATTTCATTCCGATGGAAAAATAATTTAAAAAAAAAAATTTTTAAGCACGTTTTGATATTGATCGTTACGTTAATGCGATAAGAAGAAAGTTATGTTCTTTTACTTTTCGAGAATGCGATCGGTCTACGCGTCGAACAACTCTGGTCGCGGTCGGTCTACGAGTGGATTATTTCCGAGGGCGATCGGTCTACGCGTCAACCCAATGTACATGCGATCGGTCTACGCGTCGAACAACTCTGGTCGCGGTCGGTCTACGCGTGGATTATTCCCGAGTGCGGTCGGTCTACGCGTAAACTCAATGTACATGCGATCGGTCTACGTGTGGATTTTAAAATCCTCTTTCGTTTTTCGATACCAATTTTTTTTCATTAATTTATTAGAATAAATTTTAGGTCAAAATGGTTTTCGCGTTTCATGAAAGAAATTTTTTTTTTTTTCGAATTTCAGAAAAACCGATCGGTCTACGCCTGGAATAATTTTAATGTTCTTATTATTTTACAAACGAATTTTTTTTTTTTTTTGTTTGGTTTTAAGAAAAAGCGGTCGATCTACGGTCGAAAAATGAAGGTTTATTTATTTCATTTCGATGAAAAAATAATTTTTAAAAAAACTTTTTAACCACGTTTCGATATTGATTGTTACGTTAATGCGATAAGAAGAAAGTTATGTTTTTTTACTTTTCGAGAAAGCGATCGGTCTACGCGTCGAACAACTCTGGTCGCGGTCGGTCTACGCGTGGATTATTCCCGAGTGCGGTCGGTCTACGCGTCAACTCAATGTACATGCGATCGGTCTACGCGTCGAACAACTCCGGTCGCGGTCGGTCTACGCGTGGATTATTTTCGAGTGCGGTCGGTCTACGCGTCAACTCAATGTACATGCGATCGGTCTACGTGTGGATTC
>CAXAQZ010001012.1:0-48251 GCA_963971145.1 Sussaba pulchella | reverse complement strand
AAGAGAATATTCAGTGAAAAATTGGGCATGGTACGTTAATTTCGTGGGAGAAACGATTAAAATTTTCTTCTTATCAATTTATCATTATTGTGATTATTTTGTTTCATTCGATTAATTTATTTGGGGTCGATAGTGCGATCCGATGCACGAATTCCAAGGTCAGTCGGGAGCTCCGTTCGCCGGAGGACAAGTCCCGATCGGTTACAATCCAAACTGGAACGCAGGCCCGGGTTATCAAGGATGGCCCAATCAGGCTCAATCGGCAGACTCCAGTTAGTTGTTTTTATCGATTTTTGTAACGCTCCAAAGATGTCGATTGCACGATGAGAGGTTTTTTAGCTGTGATTTTATCGTTTGTTTGTTTTTTTCTTTGAACAGATAACGCTAGTCAAGGACCGGTTCAAGTTAATCCGCAGACCGGACAACCGGATTACAGCACCCAATGGGTGGAATATTACCGATCTCTCGGTATGCACAGGGAAGCCGATATGATCGAGCAACAGGCGAAGGCGTCCAAACAAGACCACACTCAGCAACCAGGTAAAAAAACTTTGGAACTATAAATATAAACTAATCTATTAAATATAAAATGAAATAAATTTTTTTCTCTTCTTATTTTTTAAATATTTTTCTATTTTTTTTTTTTTTTAATTTCCATTCTTTGTGAACTGATAAAATTAATCGATGAAATTGCAACAGCACCACCAGGTGCAGGAGGTCCGGCAGCGCCGCAGCAGCAGCAACAGCCACAACCGCCCCAGCAGCAGCAGCCACAGCAGCCCGCGCCCCAGCCGCAGCAACAAGCGGCCGCTCCGCAAAACGGGGGACAGGCGGATTACAGCGCTCAATGGGCCGAATATTACAGAAGCATCGGAAAAGTCAAAGAAGCGGAGGCGATCGAAGCCCAGATGAAGGCCGCCAAGGTATCCACTATTTTTTATATACCTTTTACGCCTTTCAAATTGAATATTAATTCATAGAAATTTTTATTTTCAATTGATTAACATTTTTTTTTAAATTATCAATTTTATTATCAATTTTAGAATTTTTATTTTTTAAATTTTATTCGAATTTTTAATTTTAGCAGTTTTGCAAGATTTATTTTAACTTTCAATTTTATAAATTTCATTCAATTTTCAATTTTTCTCTAATTATTTTTTTATTATTTATTATTATTTCTTATATTTATTTATTTTCTAAAATTTATTTTCAATTTATTAATCTTTTTTTAATTATCAATTTTATTATCAATTTTAGAATTTTTATTTTTTAAATTTCATTTGAATTTTTAATTTTAGCAGTTTTTCAAGATTTATTTTAAATTTCAATTTTATAAATTGCATTCAATTATCAATTTTCAATTTTTCTCTAATTATTTTTTTATTTATTATTATTTCTTATAATCATTTAATTCAAATTTATTTTAGATTTCAATTCTTCCAAATTTTATTTAAATTTTTCTAACATTATTCTTATCTTTCAATTTATTCATTATTTTTTAATCTCTAATAAATAAAAAATTAAACACAATTAATTTAATAAAAATAATTACATCGACTTTGGACAATTGTTTACAGTTGGGCATGCCGGCCAATCAGATGGCACAGCCACAGATGCAACAACCGATGCAGGGACAAACCCCGGGTCCGCAAGCCGGTGCACCGAACGCATTCCCGCAGGTGTACGGGAATTATCCCGGCATGAACGCAGCGTCGGCGCCGGCGGGTTATTACGCGCCCGGTGCCGGATCAGCGCCCCAACCGCAATCCGGTCAACAAAATCCAGCCTTCCCGAGCGGCTATCAGAATTATCCATACTCTCAACCCAGCTCCGACAACTAAGCGACGCCATCACGTCGATTACACAATATGTAAGTATAACGTTTCTGTTTTTTTTCTCCCATTTTCCGTTGAAAGATGCTTGATTCGGTTTTTTTTTTTTTTTTTTTAATTTATTTATTTATTTATCTATTATTATTTTTTTTTTATTTTTTCCTTTTTATATCGCGGTTTGTTGATTGGATGATTTTCCACTTGTGCGATAATTTTTGTTCGATTGAATTTCCGTGAGAGACAAAATCGACATCATGCATCTTTCTCTGAAACTTATTCAGCGTCTCGACAGTTCAAAATTGTGCGTCTTCGTCGATTTTTTTTCGAATCGAGGTGAAAGAAGAAGTTAAATGAAAAAAAAAATATATTTTTCCCTTGGCACAATTTTGAACAGACGCGGTAAGAAAATATATCAATGGTGTAAGAACAGGTGACATATATTTCATTTTTCGTATATTCTCGCTCGATTCTCGCTCGATTAATATTTACAGGGATTTTATGCGAATGACTGATAAATTGATATAAATGAAAACAAAACGGAAAAAATAAATGAAAATATTTAATTAGTTTACTCGTACAATGTTTATGAAAACTTTTGATTTTATGTGATATACAAAAATGCATATACATACTTTACACCTTTGAACTCGATCGAATAATTCGATAACCTGTTTATTAACGATGGTAATCACGTACGATGTCTCTGTACAGTAATCGTTTCTTTATTTCCAACAGTTTTCAGATAGCTTTCCATTGGGACGCGGTAAATGCCTGCTGTTACCTCCATGCAAATGTTTACTCTTTAAAAAACAAAAAGAAAAAAACAAAACCAGAAACATAAAAAAAAAAAAAAAAAACAAGCAAACAACAAAATCTCGTTAATTGGCCGATGATTAATAACAGCAAGCTTTTTCGAAACCGATAACTACCGAGCTAAACAAAAAGAAAAAAATCTTATTTATATTTACGCAAAAACAAAATATCGTCCGATGTTTCCTTAATTTTTTTTTATATATATATACATAAACATACATATATATATATGAATACATATATATATGTATAAACATATATTGTAGGTTATCCATTGTTCTAATTTTTAGTTGTAAGGAAAAAATCTGAAATTTAATTGAGTTGGAATAGTGTAATATGTAATAACCAACCATCATTATTGCTCGTATGTGTCATTTATTTTGTCGTACGTATTTCTTATTCCATGATGCAACAAAAAAAACAAAACGATGCGTAGTCGTAAGATGAGATTGAAAGTTAGCAGGTGACCGCAGCCGATTGAAAAGGGACTCCTGGGGATCGCTGGCGTCTCAAATCCTTTCCAACAAAATTTACTATCCTTCCTGATATTATTACCATCATTATTATCATTATTATTATCATTGTTAATTTTTTATTTTGCTTTCTCGATCCGTTGAAAGCAAAAACCATGAATATTTGTATGTTGAAATGTTGCCTTCGACGATGTTCCGAAATTTGGGAATTGAGAAAAAAATTTTTGATGAAAGATCCGCGCGTGCACGCGAATGCGGATTATTTTCCGAGTTTGAAGTGTGACAACGACGATTTTTCGACGAGTTATCGTTTTTTTTTTTTCGAGAGACGATTTTGGATCCCCCTCGTCAGTGGCCCCCCGAAATGCTCAAATATTTTCATACGAAATTAACCATTTTGAAGAAGATAATTATCCCATAAAGGCTTGTAATTCGATGTAGGGAAATATTTGTTATTTTCTTGTTATTCCTAATTATTTTTTTTTTTTTTCATCTTTGATTATTTTTCTTTTTTGAAAATAACATCTCGTGTATGACTAAGATTATCTTATTATGCCACAAATCCAACGTTATATGTAATATACATAGGACATTTGGCATAAACGTGTCCCATATCTCGGCGAATATTATAAATTTACAAAGATATCGTAGCACTGTTTTCTCTCGCACTCTTCGACTGTTGCGAAAGATCGACGTTTTTAGATCCTGAAGCGGCAAGATTGAGGCTGTTCTACGATGAACTGTGCACGAGATAGAGAGGGAGAGAGAGAGAGAAAGCGAATACGAATGAATCCTTGCAATACATGTCGTCACGTTTGTAGAAAATCGAAGGAAAAAAAATTTGCCAAAAAAAAAAAAAAAAGAAATGAGGAAACAAACCGAAAGAAATCAACGAATGCGTTCTTAGGAAGCCAAGGATCGGCGTTTTAGAGGTCGGAGATAACTCGCGGATGGTGGCGGATGATGATCCATTCTCGATACGAGCGAATCGTTATTGAGATTCGTGAATTACAGCCGAAGGAAACAAACGAACGGTTTTCCGATCGTTTAGGGATCAAATTCGCTATCGTTTAGAGATTAATGGATAGCAATAAATAAACGTAGAACAATTGCGAACAGATGCGCGTGTAACGATGAAGAAAATCGTGCATTAGACGTGGAATAAAATTGATGGTGAAGTCTGATTATTAAGTGTAAGGCGATATTTCTTTGATTATCGTTTTTTTTTTTTTTTTTTAATTCGCTAGCCGTTTTTTTTTTTTCGTTGTATTTGTTATTATTATTTCGTTGAAAAAAAAATTTATTATGACGAGGAAGAAAAATCATCGAACGTGGAAAACGTGTACGTGCAGTGTCAAACTAAAGTTTCGATCAATGGGTAAATGATAAATCAAGGCTGCGTTTGAAAAGGTATTGGTTGAAAAACAAATAATTTAATATTTCTTAAAGTGTTGCTATTATCGTTTTTAATTTGACGTTTACATAGGTTGTTCGAATAGTATATCCCGTATTTGTGTTTCACAGAGATTCGAAGTCACGAATATTTAGTGAATGTTTTTTTTTTTTTTTTTCGGTTTTGTGTTTTCGTTCGATTATTCGTTAATTCTCGCTAGTCATAAAAAAAAAGAAAAAAATTATTGACAATGTTTCGATACAGAGTCTAACGTTTGTTATCGTGTATCAAATCAATTAGCACTTTTTTTTAGAAACGAGTACGCACCAATTTTGATCTGGCTAATTTTGTCTATACATCAAATATTGTTATATTTTTTTTTTGTGAGTGTTTTTTTTTTTTTTTTCGTGTCGACCACTTTACACATTCTATCGTATTGTTCGTTTATTTTACAGCGCAATTTACAAACTTAACCACGTATGTATCGTTTCAGGAAAAGGGGCACCGTATCGGAGTCCTTGACTGTGGAAGAGGCGAATGAGCGAATATCTTCTTCCATTCAGTTTTTCTTTTCCTTCCTTATTTTTTTTTTTTTTTTTTTTTTCCAGTGTAAATACATTTTGCAATTATTCGCAATTGTAACGTGTGAAATTATTGTGCAAAATTTTGCTCAACGCGCGACCGCGAGACAGAGAGAGATAAAGAGTGAAAACGATGGGGAATAATCCCGAATCGAAACAACGTCAATTGTCCACGTTTCGTTTTTTTCTTTATTATTATTATTATTATTATTTTTTAATTTCAATAAATGTAAACGTTAGAATTAAAATTTGTATCATCAGTAGAATACAACGAGTTAAACGTATGAGAACTTTATGTAAGATATTTATATAACTGAGAACTTTCGCATTGTTCGTATTAGTTATTTTGTATTTTTGCAAGCGAGATTTCATATCGGTACGCGTTGTTTATCCAAAATAACGTTACGTTAGATAATCGTGGAAATAGCCAACGTTGTCGTTTACTTTCAATAAATCACAAATAGACGATTATTTGGGCACCAAGATTTTTTCATTCGCTTTGATACATATTCGTTTATCATAGCAATCACAAAAATTTTCTCTGCTATTTTTTTCACACAATTTTATTTTCCAAGTACCATTTTTTTACTAATCATTTGTTTTCTTTTAAATAAATTTAAGCAGATTTAATTGCGAAAAAGAATTAACATTTTTACGTGAGACGTATTCGCGTTAAATAATTGTTGCGAAAGTATTTTGCGATCGTGACGTAGCGAGAGGGAGAGAAGAAAGACGAGCTCGTCACCCTCGAAATTTGCGCGACGAATAGATCGATACTGATGCAGTATAATTATCCATTCGGTCGTGACATTTTTACGGTCTTTGCGTGTGCGTTTTTTTTAAATTAATTCTTAAATTTTTATTTTTCTTGCATTCTCGAAACTTCGATCGCGAATCTCGCTCTCGCTTTGTTCGAATAATTCCTACGGTCTGCTAATACCGATTAATACTACCGCATTGCGGAAAATCCATTCTCCGAAATGCATCTACAAGCACCCAAATTTACGGATACCGGAACGATACGTGCCGAACGAAATGCGAGATTAAAAAACGTTTTCTGCAATTTTTTTCCCGCTATTGACATTATTAACGGCTCGGATTATTTTAACGCTTGGTATTCAACCCAATTGGATTAAATTTCGTTGCACGTAATTTCATTTTCTTCGTTCAAACGTGCTTCATAAATTCGCACGTTCAAATTAATTTCTCCAGGTTCCAGGCGATGCAGAGAACTTTTTAATTCGCAGGCAAGAGTTTGCAATTCTTTTCCTTTATTCTCCTATTAATATTGTTTTGTTTTTAAATTTATTTCAAAGCTCAACGGTTCTTGCGATAATATTTAAAATACTGGAAACGTTGTAGTAAATAATTTTCAAGGAATCAAAATGAAACTACGACGTTTCCTCGCGTGATAATTATTTCTTTGGCGAAATTCTTCATTCAATCATGCCAAACTCATTCGTCCGAGCACGTATCGCTCGATTATCCTCAAAACTCAGACGCGAGTCCTTCGAATATACAATAAATAAGCCTTCCCCAGTCCGAAGAAACAAAAAAAATCTTACGGCCATTTCGGGTTTTCGTTGACATCCCGATTAAAACAATTCCAGAGTCGAGAGAAATCGTTGATCAAATAAAGAAAAAATAAAATAAAAATAAACCAGTCGATACGCGAATTACTACAATACCGCGATAATTAATAAAGCTTAAGGCTTCACCTTGTTTTTTTTTCTTACATCTCCGAGGATGGACCGTACATCATGTTTAATTGTTGAGTGCAACGTATAAAAGTCGCGCGTTTAGTCAATTCTCGCAATCGCGATGCACCGACGTAAGTGCAGGTAGATCGTAAACCGCCGAGAACGTCCAGAACCGTCGTTTCCACGGCTCCTCTGTAAGGCACCTCCACCGTTTTTCCCTCCGACGATCTGATAACGAGTTCATTAGTTTATTAAAAAATTTGTAAAACCGGATTTTCCACGAGCAATATGATTTAATTTAATTTTTTTAATATGCGGAAATAATTTAGATAAGATAAATGAAAGAAGAAACTGATTTTTACACGTACCGATATTCAGCGACACCTCCGGCGTGTTTTTTCATTGCCATGCTGGAAGCCATGCCGTAGAAAAGTTTTAATTTACGGCCATTTTTTTCAATAACATCGCCACCGCATTCGTCGTGACCGGCGAACATTCCACCGGCCATCACGAAATCGGCACCCGCGCCGAAAGCTTTGGCCAAATCTCCTGGACAAGTGCATCCTCCGTCCTGCGAGGAAAATAGTACATTATGACACTAGTACGAAAAAAAAATTTTTTTCTGATGACTGTGAGTTTGCAGAACGAGACGAAGGCGAGTGTTGCAATCATACGAGTCCAGAAAACGTTTTTTGTATGAGTATCGTACGAATTTTTATGTCACAAGGTGCGTAAATGCGGTTTGACGCGAATGAAGTGACCGTAAAACCGCACTTTTACGAGCAGCGTGTCATAAATAATATATTGTACGGTACGCATAATGTTCCAGGCCTCGAGCGAGTTCGGGTGTTTAATCGGTCATAGCTGTTGTAAAGTTTTTACGGTGGTTTTGATATTTTATTCTGTTGCTAATTTGATTTGATGAAGAAAGGTAGATTTTTTGAAAAATTAAAAATCCTATAAGATCCAAAATTATCGATGAGTTCGATTCAAATGCAACACTAACCGACCTTTGGATACAAATTAATTCGTGAAGATTTATTCAGAAATTTTTGAAATTTCGTAGATCGCTATGGTGTGAAAGTTTTTTGTTTTGTTTTGTTATTTAAAAAACGGCATAGAATCGGAGCCGCAGCTTCGATCATGACGAAAATTATAGTCAATCAAGAGATTATGGAGCTGCACGTGTCTGCAAAATTTGACGGCTGTAGCTAGAACCGTCGCGGAGTTATACACGTTTCAATTTCGAAAGGTCATTTTACCCCATGCTGGACATGGTGACACGAAGATCTTGATAAAAAAAAATGTCACCATAACACAGCATCTTCTATGAGGAAGTAAAGATCAAGATCAACCGTTTGGCCGCATTATACGTCGACCTTGGCATTGATCCCAATTTTTTTTGGTCGGTAGATATAAATCAGATAATAAAAAAAATTTATTCGACTAAACTTACGGAAATTATGTGACCTTCCAAACCATGGGCAGCATCCGCACATTCTATCACAGCGCTCAGTTGTGGATAACCCACGCCAGTCTTCATTCTCGTTGTACAAACTGAACCCGGACCGATTCCTACTTTGATAACATCGGCTCCGGAGAGTATGAGCTCTTCGACCATTTCTCCGGTTACGACGTTACCCGCCTGTGGATCGATTTTTTTTTTTTTTTCGTCATTGCGGGTTTTTAAGCTTCGTGACATTGTCTCGTCTCGATGAATTTATCCGGTGGGGTTGGGACGGTATTTCCGTTTATAGAGGAATATCCTTGAACGGGTTGATTTACGAGGTACATCGATTTAACAGGAATAATTGAATTCTCGAATTTTTTAAATATTATTTCGACCTTTGCGAAGATGGGCTTGTGCGTGTCTGCTGGCAATTAATTAAGCGGGACGGAAAAAGCTCGATGGTTATTGAAATTTAGACCTTAGTTAATTGGTACGGTAGCAAACGCTGAGGGCTAATCGATTTTTGAGATTTTTTAATTCGATTTAGGACACATTTAGTAGTTAACGTAAATTGAGAATTATTTTTAGGGGAGGCCATTTTATTTGTTGCATTCTGACAAATTGAAATATTTGTTTGGGAATACTTATTTGGTGACGGTACTTGGATTAATTGAAACTTTGGGAAGATTTTTAATTTTCTAACGCATTTTGCAATCTTTTTTCGTAATTAAAATTTAGTTTGGGAGAAAAAAAAGTATTTTTTCTTGGGTGTTTCTTGATGAAATTTTTATTGGATGAAATGAGGGTGACTCTGGAGGTTGCTTCTGTCGAGAATATCTTGTGACACAAATTTTGAATCATCTCTCCGGCGTTAAAAACCGAAAAAAAAAATACTTTTAGTGTAAGATAACTCACGATAATCGTGTGATTCGGGTATTCGGCTCGAACTTTTCGAACAAATTCGACAAAGTGCTGCGAATATCCGTTCGCCACGTCCAAACATATGAACGACAATTCAGGTACGGCCGCTATGACACTCGCCAATCGGTCGAAATCCGCTTGGCTCGTGCCCGAGCTCACGGCGACGTTTTCCAAGCAATCCGAATTTTTCGTTGCGAAATCTTTCCACTCTTCCGGGCTGTAATACTTGTGAACGGTCGTAAAGAGTCCGTGCTGAAACGGATACCAATTGAAATAACACGAAATGAAATTAAATAAAATTAAATAAAATTAAATATAATTAAATAAAATTAAATGAAATTAAATATAATTAAATAAAATTAAATAAAATTAAATGAAATTAAATATAATTAAATAAAATTAAATAAAATTAAATAAAATTAAATAAAATTAAATAAAATTAAATAAAATTAAATAAAATTAAATAAAATTAAATAAAATTAAATAAAATTAAATAAAATTAAATGAAATTAAATATAATTAAATAAAATTAAATAAAATTAAATAAAATTAAATAAAATTAAATAAAATTAAATAAAATTCGAGTTAATGACCCTGACCGACGATACGAGTCGACTTTCTTGCGGTGATGGCTATCGGCTTAAAGCGCGTAATGAACTAATCCTTATTGATAATTTGAATTCTAATTTTTTCTGCATACCTTTGATAAAGCTTTCGCCATTTCGAAAGTTCCAACGGTGTCCATGTTTGAGGCCATAACCGGTATGCCCTTGTATGTCCTTTTGGAATTCCTGAACGTGATTTGTCGAAAGAGATCCACCTTAATTAAACATGAAGAAATAGAATTTTTTTATTTATTTTTATTTCCCACATCTACATCGCTTCTACGTGTTTTGTACATTTTAAGTGCTTGTAAAAAAAATATGCAGTTCGGAGCTTTTCAAGGATAAACGCGGTTCGACGTCGATATTTTTTTGGAGCAGCTCCAAGAATTTTAATGTTGTGAATATAATGTTATCATCATAAGATTTTTCAACCTCTGCTTTGTACGTTTATTATCCTGGAAATTGCGAATAATAATTTTTCGAAAAAGTTGACAAAATCTTAATTTTCCCAAAATTTGTAAGTTAAATTTTTCCAGAATTTTTCCACTTGAATTATTTTTCAGAAACGTTCAGTCGTTAAAAAAAATAAAAAAAAAAAGCATAAGAAATAAACATAGCAAAAATAATAGTCGCTCAATCGAGGAAATATTTGAAAAAAATTGTACGATAACTAAAAACAAACAAAAATAAAAAATCAATAAAAAAATATCCATCACGGGTTAGGAGACGATAAAGATTCGTATCTCCACGATTATCATTTGACAGACCCGCATACCACCATAATAAACAGAATTTTTGTCAAGCTTATGGTAAATATCATCCATCCCCGAATATTATAGACCGGAAACGGAAAACGAGGTCAGCGTTATCGAAGTTCAAAAAAAAAGAAAAGAAAAGAGCCTTATTTCACAACGCATTTATAAAAATACCTCCTCATCATTTTTCTGTTCATCCGCCCCCGCCTTGCAGCAATGCGCGCGAGAATAACACGGAAGCCCTGACAAAAAATCTTGAAAAAAATAAATTCTGACGTTCACGCGACATCGATAGTGCCGTAAGAACGTAAGAATGCCCATTAACGCTAAAAGACCTACTTTACCTATCGAAAAAGTGTAACGTTTGTTGCAGTTAAAGAAAAAAAGACAATAAATCGTTCTGTCGTTTTAATTTACGAGCTGCAGTACGCTACATATTTTCCACTATCTCCTAAGTCATTGGTAGATATTTATTATTGTATAGAGCCTAAAAATCTTGTACCAGCATAATTTTTTATTTTATCTAACGATTAAATAATATATGTATATATTTTTTTTCAACGATCGAACTCGATCAGGTTATTTGTCCGATTAGTGTCGTATACTCACTTCCGATCTGCTTTTGAGCGTACTTCTCTTCGGCCTGAGAAGCACATCTTTGAAGTCCAATTTGACGTCGTTTATTATATTTGGCATTTTTTTTTGGGGTTTATCCGAAGGATGAACGAAGCAGACGATTCGCAACGGGTTTGGTCCCGTGTCCGAGCTTTATCGCGATATAGCAGACGACTCGGTGACTCGCCTGTCAACCAACCTCGCGACGAAGGCCACTAAACCACACTGAAAATACTCGAATGACTGAAGAACGAAGCAGACTGAAGGCTGAAGACCACCGAAGACGCTTAGACAGTCGTGCAGACTAGACGATCAGCCACGATTTCAATATTTCACTGGGAAAAGTGGGAGACGTCGTTGAGCGATCGGGTTTCAGGCGTTTTCCCAGCATGGCGCTGAATCTTGGCGGGAAAACTCAAGTGTATAAATTGTGATCATGAATTCGGTCGAATTTATTACTGCCGTAAGAGCAGGGCGTAATTTATTCGATTTTTCGGACAATATTATATACTTCGAGAATTAAAATAGCTGCTTGGTAGGGAAAATTTTCGGAAAATCGTGATAGACACGCCAGTGGTGACCAACCAAAGGCTTGAGACTGCTCCGGCCTTCTCGAAATTTCGAGATAATTCGGCGACTTCTCGATTCACAATCGGCGATCAGCGATTTTATTTCTCAACATCGATTACAATGATTCCAGCTGTTATTTTATTTGGGACCTGAAATTCTCGTGAATTCGACAACACCAAGGGAAAGTGTCGCCAATGGGCTGTCTTTCAAATGGCGGGCCGCAGAATGCTTTCAGTGTGTATGCGCCCTTACACGGATAGCTCAATCAGCATCCGGACACTTCTCTGTCGCCTCTCACAGAACTTTGGATGTATTTTTAAAGGTACGATAATAAAATTCGTGTTCCGTAACCGACAACGATTCGGTTTTCATGTGTCGGCGAATTTTCCCCGACTTTGGGATTTTCCAGAATCGGAAACGATTTTTTTTCGACCCCAGCGACCTCTGATGGCAACTTGAAGTACGAGATAAATGGCAACCCTGTCTGGCTGCTGGGCTTTGGGCGGGTTTATTACCTGTATTCTGCTGTAAAGTTTGCCACAGCAACGCTCTCTCTCCCGCGAATAGGTTAGAATAAATTTTGTCGAAACGAAACTCACAGATATTTCATTTATTATGAAATATCTCTAAACTTTCGTGTAACGAACGTACATTTCGTTTTTATCGTGACACCGAACATATCCGTGGAGTCTGCGAAATATATTTGCAAAGTTTATTTCCGTGATAAGAAAAAAAGAAGATGGCTGTAAAAAAGAGCGCACGTGCGCCGAAAAAACGGTCGCGTGTCGAGATTATTTCAAAAACTCCGGTTCAACCGCCCGTAAACAGAATGAAGAAACGCAAGGCTCTCGTTATAGCACAGGAAATAAAGTTTGCTCGATTACTCGCAAACAACGACAAGAGAGTCAGGGACAAGATGTTGAAAAATCTTAAGAAATGGTTGACAGTGCGCTCCGAAAGCTCGTTTGGTGAGAAATTTGTCTATGAAATGCTATTGTTGTGGAGTGTTAGAATTTTTTATTCATTATCTTTGGCTCATCTGGATTGAAATTATCTTATTCGTTGGAATAACGATATTTGTATTATTTTAATATATTTCTTTACTCCGTTAATTTTTCTGGACGTAAGTATTTTTATATTTCCACTGTGATTTATGTTTCTTCTCGTTGTTTAAGCGTCACGTCCAGATGAGTTATCTTGTTCAATATATTTACTGACGAATCTTATAATTTTTATGACGCACGCTTCTTTTCAATTTATTGATTTTATTTGTATTATCTTTGCAGCGTTCACAGAGTCCGATTTTATGCGACTGTGGAAAGGTCTGTTTTATTGTATGTGGATGTCTGACAAGCCGTTGATTCAGGAGGAACTTGCCGAATCGCTCAGCAATATTGTGCATTGTTTCGATTCCATGGACACTGCGCTACTTTACACCAAATGTACCTTGAACACACTCGCCACGGAGTGGTTCGGTATAGATCAGTATAGGCTCGATAAGTTTCAGATGGTGAGTTCCAAGAATTATCATCGAAACGGACATTCTTCGCACTTTGCGTCTCACAAATTTATTTCACATTCGAATATTCACATAAGTAAACTTTTGGGAAATGAAATAATTTATAATATATAAATAATAACAATAATATTATTATTAATATAATAATAATAATAATTAATATAATAATATTAATAATAATATATATATTAATATTATTATTAATAATATTATTAATATTTATAATAATATCAATAATATTTCTTTCTATTATATAATGAATATACAATATCAATCGTTTCTCTTCCGTCGACAGTTAGTGAGAAGAATAGTTCGACAAATGTTCGAGATGTGCAGACGACGCTCCTGGAACGAAGATTGGACCAAAGGCGCCGCCCAAGTGATCGAATACATTCTGACGAATCCCAAAACGACGCTGGGTTTCAGTTTGCACATAACCGAATTGTACATGGAAGAAATGGCCAAAGTAATTGTTATCAAATAATTAAAAAAAATTTTTTAACCAATCCGACAACATAAAAAAAAAAAAAAGGAAACATGCCGATATTGATAATTCAATGATTCTCGTAAAAAGATCGGCGGTAGAAGCATTCCACCGCATCTCGTCACGGAATTGCTCAGGCCGTTCGCCATTCACTTGGCAACGATCGGAGACGAGCGACAGATAAATCACGTCGTCAAACACATATTTAGGTATCTCGAGTTTCAATCGGACGTCGGTATGGATTACATGGAAAAGTTCGAAGCTTGGCGTCGCGTTAGTAATTCAAATCATTGTAAAAATGCAATATTCTACATTTTTATGCTCGAAATTAATTTTAATCCATCAAAAACAGGCCGGTTTTCCGTGTGGAAACATCGAAGCGATGGAAAAAGTTGAATTGTCGGAAGACGAGTCCGAAACCGAGGACGCGAACGACGAAACCGACGACGAGAACGACGATTCGAACAGACCCAAACCTTTGGATCCCAGAGCCGGTCGTGTCGACGTGGAATTGCCACAATTGCCATTCGATCCTCTCGAAATAGCGAAAATGTTGAAAGAATACAAATTTCATCCAAAATCCACGACAAAGACTCGAAAACAAATTGTTCGACTCATCGCAGAGTGAGTAATCACTTGCGGGAAATAATTATTTTTCAATCAAGAAAATTGCGATATTTGAAGTTTATTTTTGGATAATTGATTCAACGTTGAATTATTTTGTTTTTTAATAGTTTTGATGATTAAAATAATTAAAAATGATTTAACGGTTGTCGATACGATCTTAGTTTATTAATAATGCGAATTATTGAATTAAAAATTTAAAAAGGATTAAATAATTCTCGATTTCATCTTATCTTTGAAGATTTTCGGAGATCGCTCAGGGCAATATGCCTATTGGCATAAAAGAAGTCGACGTACCTCGTCGGAAAAGTCCGGAAACCAATCCGAAAAAAGCGGCTTATAGATTGTTGGAATTTGAAAAAGATCTTTATTCGGACACTATTCGTCGCAAACGAAAGAAGAAACAAGCCGATCCGTTCGTCGACGACGACGAAGGCTTCGAAAATGTTTTAATTCCGATGGATCAAGAAGAAAACACGGAGTATAATGGATTTAACGGTGAATCCAATGATCCTGACTCGCAACTCGACAGCGACGACGAGGCTACGGAGACGACGGAAGCTGCTCATACCTCCGAGGTCGATCACACATCGCAAAAAATCAATAAGAAAAAGAACAAAAAAAATTCTACGAACGCAAATTCGATGGAATCGTTGGAAAAAACGACGAGTAAAAATGCCAAAAAACGAAAATTCGCGGAGAAGCAGAGAATTGAGGACGAAGATGGCGCGAAAAAGCCGGAAAAATTGGCGGTTGCGGCGAAGAATATGAAAATAAAGAATAAAAAATCGAAAACGAAGAAAATTTTGAACGCTATTAATTCGTTGAATCAAAAATTGTTGAATCGTTTGTCGGACGATGTTCCGGTTAAGGCGAAAAAATCGCGATTGAGCAACGACAGCACGTGGGACGTGTCGAGCACCGACGACGTTCCGACGGTCGTGGCCAAGACGAAGTCCGAAGAAACCGAGGTATTCAGCGTTAAAGTTACGGAGCCGAGGGAGACGAATTTGTCGGTTGGCAAACCCGTTTGCGGTAATTTCGATCAGGAGATGCTCAGTCGGATACCGTGGCTGCTGCCGGTCATCACCAAGTTGGAAGACGAAAAGGTGGGAAAAAACAAAAATAATTATTTGTTAAATAGATTGATAGATATATTAATAAATCAATTAATATATATTAATTTTGAATTAAAAAAAAAAAAAATTAAAAATAATAAAATAAATCAAAATAATATAATATTAATAATATTAATATATTTATATTATTAATATTAATTATATTTCTAATTAAAATTAGAAATTATTCGATTAACTATTAATTTATGTATTTAATATTATTATATATATATATATATAGAAATACGAAAAATAATAATAATTAAATAAATATGAATTATTTTTCAGTAAGTAATCAATTATCACTCACTCTCTCTCTCTCTTCCTCTCTATTATATATATATATTTATATCAATTATCTATCTACCTATATGTCTATAATAATAATATAGATATATAGATAGATCTCTATTATATATATATATGTAAATTATCTATCTACCTATATGTCCATAAGAATAATATAGATATATAGATCTAGAACAATATATATAGATAGATCTAGAATAATATATATAGATAGATCTCTCTCTATAATATATAGAGAGAGAAGATAGATAGAGAGAGAGAGAGAGAGAGAGAGAGAGAGAGAGAATGATAATTAATTACCTACAGAGAAACAATTGATATTAATTTTATTATTATTATTTAAAATTTTATATATATAACAATATTGAACATATAGATTAATAGTTAATCGAATAATTTATTATATATATATATAATAATTAATATATTATAAAAATATATATATAATAATTTATTATCATTGTTTATTATTTAATTGAAATTTATGTGCTTCAATGTCCTCGGTAATGTTTCCAGTTACCGCAAACGCCTACGAGACCTCCGCCGGAAGGTCAAGGTGGTTCGAGCGCGAAAAAACGCGTGAAAATAATGCTACGAAAAAACACGGCTCAACACACGTCGGAATACATGCTTCAACTTCGTAGAAATCCGGCGATTCCTTACGACGCGAGCAGGAAGCCTCCGGCCGGTGTTCTCAAACCGAGTCCACTTCCAAGCCCGGCAAATCCGTTTTACAAGAGGGTGTAAAATAAATAAATAAAATGTTACGAATAAATGTCATCCGATCGTGATCGATCGTATTAAATAAATCCAAACTTCTCTTCTTCATTAAACGATCATATATTTTATTTCTGAAATTACACATTTATTAATCGCGAACAAATATCTTACAGACTGACAAGTCGTTATTCGACTAATATCTTATCGTTTCGCGTATTTGATTATTTTTTTCAAGTTTTGTATTTTATTTATTTTTTTTCGGCTAGGAAACATCGAGAAAATCAATTCGTTATGTACAATATCATTATTTGTACCGGAACATACGCCTCAGTCAGGTTGTACAGTCAGCAGTTTCGTTTCTCTTTACAAGAGCGGAGAACACCGAAGTTTTAAATCGTAGTAGATATTTTGGGAGCAGAAGACATCTGGCGTTACTAAAAAAAAATCGGCCTTTCATTCGTTCTGCGTTTGATTATTTAATTTGTTTCGTTAAAATTATATTACGCTACGATCATCCACGTGTTTTTTTACGTCAAACAAGTTTAAAAATTTATTTCTCTCGTGGTTTTTATTTTAAAAAATTCGTTGCAGTTCCGATAACTTCGTCACGGAAAATTTCGCAAAAATAAATAATATTTTCAAAGTTACCGAAGAAAATAATCGTCGTTTCACGAAAATTTAATTTTGTTCGTGATCGTAGTTTTGATGCTGGTTTCTTGAGTTTCTCCGCGAAACTCGGTCTATACACGGTAAAAGTAACACATCGAGTTACGTCAAATACAATAACAGGAATGACTAGTTTGTAAACGGTTCAAAGACATAGATCAAACTCTTTATCGCTAATTTTATACAACAATTCAATCGGCAAAATTTGCCATTCGTCTCGCGAACGAACAATAAATTGTTCGCCGGTCGAAGTAGCGAGGCAATATCCGATCGAAATCATTCTTTGGCACGTCGAATTCACTCTTCTTTACAACTACGAACTTAAATACGAGAATTCCAGAAAAATAGAGCTTTTTCCTCCGTTCTAATACGTTTGTTCTTCAATATAAATATTGAACGATAATCAGTTTTTTTTTTTTTTTTTTTTTATACACGAATTTTAAGATTGCACATTTCTACGGACCTAATGAAATTTTTATCGTTACAATTATTGCCGAAAGAAAATGTTAATCACGAATTTACATCAATTCCAGATTTTACAGAATGTCTTGGTTCTCTCTTTTTTTTTTTTCTACCGCTGTAACTTGCGGAAAATTATTTTCCATTTTCCATCGTAGTTATTCTTTTATTCTTTGGGGAGTTTTTTTAGTCTCAGGATTAATTTTCGAGAAGGCTTCTAAGTATACGTATCTATATCACAGTGATGTAAGAGTGCTACGCCACGTGCGAATGTAGGGGTCGATGGAGAACGATCAGCCAAGCTTGGCTCGCAGCGAATGATTTTTCCAACGCCAGAACCATCTCATTTCAATTTGATTGAAACCGGTGCTGAAGATGGACAGCGCGACGAACAGAGCAGCGTGAACCAGAGTCCACAGTTGAAACATCGGTGATATGATGAGCAGCAGCACAGTTGCTCCTTAATATTTCAGAATTTTAATATTAATATTTCAATTTATAATTCGTGATATGTTCAAATTTAACGAATTTATTATTCGTGGTGTATTAAATATTATCGAATTTATGATTCGCGATGTATTTAAATTTATCTAATCAATAATTCGGGATCTATTCAAATTTATCGAATTTATGATTCGTGATATATTTAAATTGATCGAATTTATAATTCGTGATAAATTTGAATTTATCGATTTTATAATTCGTGATATATATTTAAATTTATCAAATTTTAAGTTCGTGATATATTTTAATTGATGGAATTTAGAATTCGTGATCTATTTGAATTCGTCGAATTTATGATTCTCGATACATTTTAATTCATCCAATTTGTAATTCGCGATTTATTCAAATTTATCAAATTAAAAAAATGCTAAACAAAGCATATTTTTTTTATCCAAGCAAGCGGATATTTTTCACCGCACCAATTCTCACACCTCGTATTTTCGTTAAACAAGCAGAACAGAATATTGAAATTAATTTTTCTAATCCCATTTTCGATCTCTCGTGGCTGAAAAAAATTATTAACGACCACATATCTTCATAATTAATCGTTGTGTTTTATTCTTACTTGACTTCTATTTCGTTGGATAATTTGCTTGCATAAACTATATATTTTTTTGAAAATACTAACTCACCAGTGAGCAAGCTCCAAAATCCAAAAGCAGCTCTCAGTGGAACGATACTCGCCATCGGCCATACTTTGTTATCCGGTTCGAACGTGTTTCTCTCGGAAAAACGTTCGAGACTCTTCTCCTTCTCGGTCCATCGCTCCTCGAGCCAATTCCTGAGCAAAGTCTCGTCCTTCGGCAATTCGGACGAGCATATTCTTTTGATATTGAAATGTACCTCGTTCGGAAATTTTCCGGCAACGAGATCGATCTCGGATTGCGGTACGTAATCGGGATAGGCTATGGTGAGGTCGTAAACGGCGTCGAGATAACTCGCTCGTTGTAGATAAGATGCCAAGTAACTGAAACCCGTTGTTTTGGGATGCAAAGTGTGACGATAAACCGGAAGACCGTGTTTAAGAGCGTATCTGTCGGATTTTTGTTTGCTGCTGGGGGTTAAATCCGTGCCTTCCGGAAAAATGAGCAACTGCGTTCTTCGCTGAAGAGCTACGAGATAGTCGAGGGTTTGCGATAGCCTTCCCTTATCTTCCTCCCAACGTCGGGTTATGTAGAGAAAACCGTTCATTTGCATTATCCAGCCTGTGGGAGGGATAAACGAATTTATTATATATAAGAAACAGATCGATTACGGAATTAAAGATGGGAATTTAATTAGTCTTCAACTTTGGATCATTCCTAGTTTGCCGAAATAGATATAGTGCGTTTTTGTTTCCTTATGGAGGAAGCTGCGTTACGGTGAACATTTTTTGTTCGCGATCGTGATTTTAGCAGGATCTATTTAACAGGATTAATTGAAAATTGAGTCTCACCGGGTCCTGGTATGTGTCTTATCGGATCCTTGAGAATAAATTTCAATCTATGAGCAGCGATGCTCGGCATGCAGGCTTGATACATCGCGGCCCATAAAAAATTCCAATCCACCCTCGTACGGTGGTTCATAACGAGAATTGCCGACTCGTTCGGTGATATATGGTCTCCCGAGACCGTAACCTTCACTCCAAACATTTCCAGCAGTGCCTACGGATGAAAAATCGTAAGGGACTTAAAAAATTACGTCGTCCGCGAGCAATTTGCGAGAAATAAATTTAAATAAATTAGAAAGAAATAATTTCATGCATTTGAAATATTTTTTTGTAGAGACAAGTTCGGTTTTGGGACGACAAAAAATTCACAAATAAGCCAGATATATAATTTTTATTGTTGCAACAACGAAAAACAACATTTATCATTGTTTTCCGTTTTTTTTTTTCAATTTCTGTACACGAATTTTGAAACAATTAATCGCGAAACATTTGGAGAATTCAGAAAATTGTGTAAATTCCGAAATGCATAATAAAAATTAATGCACAATTGAAGTTTAAGTTAAAAAAAAATGAAGTGTTGGACCTACCGTGGGATAAAGTTCCCAGCACGAGAACAGAAGATCTCCGCATTTTCGAAATTTCGGTGGACTCAACAGGAGCAAAGGCAGAAGTGGACAAGCGATAAATAGAAATCCCGCTACAATACTGCCGTACCACAGAGCGCAGTATATCGTGCCCCGCACGAATCCACGCATCACACCTCGATCTCAATTTTACTATAAAAATATTTTCAAAAAACATAAATCCTCCAATCTAAATTAAAAAAAAAAAACCAAAAATTCAATTAAATATCTTCGACTCGATTGTTTTATTAAAACTTGCTATCGTCGTATAAATAAATACGAAAATATTTGAAAACAAAGATTAAAAAATGCGTGGATTTGACGATAATCTTACTTGAACATTCGTAGCGTAGAAGAGATGAACATTTCACGAGAATAAAATCCCGACTGGTCGACTCACGAGATAAAGTTTCCGTTCTGGCTTCGGGCTCTGGGTTTACTTACCGAAGGGGCTTCCCTGTGCCCACACCCCTGTCCTACTTGTCCCCGAGCGTCCACCCTCGCCCTTCACCCCGAAATCCGAATGGCTTCTGGGATGCTGCGTTGGACCATTATTGATCCGCGTTACGGGACGAGCGGTTCCCTCTATTGTGAAGCCACAGCTGCACGCGCGAACGTGTCTGCCGCCCCTTAAGGACCTCGCGATTCACCCTCGATCATCCCCCATGCCTCCACAACCCCCAATAATCGATTCGAACGAATAAATAGTCTGCAAGGTTTGGTTTATAGCGCTTTATTGCAATATAAAAAGAACTTTGCTTCGTTCTATCTTACGACCTAACGATGGGCGAATCCAAAACATAGATTCGTATTGCCGTTCTTTTTTTTATCCCTTCTATTACCCGGAATTACAATTTTTTTATTTTTTTTCGCACCAATAAAATTAATCGAATACATCACGACAAAATAAAATGGAACAAAAAAAAATTCATCTTTCACTTGGACGTAAGACAATACGAGACGATACCTTTGTAAATTCGTAATCCAGCACCTCTTCCGGAACTCGGTGGGTTCCCTCAGTCGACATTGTAAAAACTATCGGAATGACATACATCTACAAAACGTGAATATTTTTTCTTATTTTTTTTTTTTTTGTGGAATAACAAAAAAAATATCGAAGAAAATTATTTCACGTGGTACAATAATTTACAATAAACTTTAAAGTCGCTATATAAAATTGTCGTAGACCGTTTTAATTCGGTCGTGTCCTATTAAAAAAAAAATTTAATCAATATATCTCGTTTGAGACATTCGTTCGTGATCGAGCGAGAAGGATTCGGATTTGGGGATACGACACATTTTTATCGGGTTTTTCGAGCCTCGCCGGCATTAGTGACATCTCGATCTTGATCTTGGGAGATCGGATAAATCGAAACTGGGATTTTTTTTGGTTCGTTTTTTTTTTCGAGACCATCGCGAAGATCACGAGTGACCGGAATAATGTGATATCGCGTCCTCGGCCTCGGTTTTCATCGTTTGTTGGGACTCTTTGGTGGACGGTAGATCGCACACTTGACGCAAAAATTCCACGCCTTTTCGATAATTCTTCGTCTTTATGTAAGTCATGCCGAGATAATATTTGTTCTCCAAATCGGGCTTCTCGCTGAGCCTCTCCGATTCTTCGAGATGGGTGAGAACCTCGTCGTAAGTCGCCGAAGGCACCCCGCCGAATAAAGTTGCGCAAACCTGCGAAAGATTTTTCGAAATTTTTTTAGTTATTTTTTTTTTTTAAAGGGATTATATTTGGTTGTTTGGGTCGAAAAAGGGGATTTTTCTTTGCAATTTTTCAAAGTTTACAATCTTAAGTACATTTCCACAAAATTTGATGAGGATCTGAGCAGTATTTGAGGCTAAAAAAATTAATTTTATCCGGGAAAAAACTACTTAAAAAATTTAAACGCGATTATCTCAGAATCATGTTTTTTGAAAAGTGATCGATTCGATTCCTTCAGGAGATTGTTTTTCATTACAATGGCTGGTCCATAAGCAAAGGAATTTTTATTCGAACCATAACTTATTGTGTTTTTGGGTCAAAAACCTCATTTTTGAAATCTCTTTCCATCATTAAAATCTCTTAATCTTTCCGCAAACAACTAGATATAATCAATTGAATCAAATCAAATTCGCAGCTGCGTCTCGCTGCGATGAAATTTTCTCTTCACCTTTTTCTCGATCCAAGACAAACCCGAGACGGTATATTTAAATCTGCCGATGAGATGATGAAGCGTGGGATCGGCGGGACGAAGGCCGAGGGCCAATTTAACGTGTTTCTCGAAACGTTGTCCAACCTCAATTTTTTCTTTTATCGGCAAATACTCGGTCCTCGATCCGATCAATAACGCGTACCATTTGTGCAAATCCGCGTGTTCCGTATCAATAATTCGCTCGCAAGCTGCAATGCCTGAAAAATTTACAAACAACGAAGTCGTTAAAATAATTTTCAACATAAAATTTATCAACGAAAATAATTTTAGTAAAAAAATAAATAAATATGTAAATAAATGGAGAATTTAGAGAAATCTAAATTGTTGCATCAGTCGACTAGGAAAATAATCTTATTTTCACATCTCAAGATTGTGCTTTTTTAACGTCGGGGAGACTGCAAAATTACGGAAAATTCGAAGAACAATTTTTCCGCGAAATTATTTATTTATTATTTTTATTTTATTTTATACTCTTGCTTACAATCGTAGCGAAAATAAAAAGAAGAATGTTACGAACAAATGAGGACAGAAATATTGTAAAAGAAGAGAAATGTTTGGTTTAGTTTTTTTGACAATTTTTGTTGTGACCTGATTTGGGTGATAAAACGCGAATATAAAGACGAGCGTTCACCTTCTTGAAGCAATTCTTCTTGGCGAGCTCGATCGCTCACGTTGACGGCATTTTTGAAACAAGCCCGTCCCAATCTCCACACCACCTCGACGTTATCGCCGTGGAAGATAAGCAATGAGCGCAGGTCACATAGCACCTCTTCGTGAAGAGCCTCGTCCTCAATCTTCTCGTCTAGCGCGGCTAGTTGCTGCCGCTTGAGTTCCCTCATTGCTTCTGACGTCCTGTATCACTATGAATATATCATCCGATTCTTCAGAGTTATTAGCCATTGAAGAAATAATAAGAACAAAATATGGTTTTTAAAAAAATTAAGAATTATTTAATTTTATTTTAGTTATTTGAAATAAATTTTTTTTTTTATTGCAGATAAAATTACTTTTTGAACGCAGATACGAGTAATAATTTGGTGGATTGATTTAGATTAGGGGTAAAATAAGACGAAAGATTCTGATGTCTAGAGAAAATTAGGATGCTTATTGGAAATTAAGTCACAGAGACAAAGATGGAGTTATTGAAGGCGTTGAAAAAAAAAAAATGTGACTTGTGTAATTTGGTGTACATGAGAGAAGTAATCTTTGGTAATAATTTTTGAGATCTGTGTGTAATTTTCGTGTAATCTTTTTATTTCTCCTATGCTGTAATTATGGGCAATCTCAAAAAATTGTATGTAATTTTATGTAAATTCTCTATTTTTAATTTTTTTTTTTTTGCGTCAGCGATTTTAGCCATTGAGGGGACTAATTTTTTCTGCTTGTTGACCAGAAATTTGGATGGAAAACCATAATTGTTTCGAAACTGGATTATGGATTATGGACATTTTTAGTTGATGAAATTATTTGCTATTTCTGTAAATCAGAAAAATGAAAAGAAAAAAAAAGACCGCCAACCTATTTTGACTGTCTCCACCTCCGAGTTCCTCGTCCGAGCAGTCATAAAACTCATCGTCGGCCATTTCAGTGTCAGCAATGGAAATCGCATCTACGTCAGTCTCCGCATCATCGGCGGTGTAAAAACTATTGACCGAAGTTGCACGTTTGCGAGCGAGAGCCTTGGCTTTCCTCATTTTCTGTTGATTTCTATGTTTGAGAATAGAAAAGATAGAAAAAACCTTACGATATCAGAAACAAGATCGCTCTTGCAGCTTCAAGGTCTTATTGGATCGACTTTAATTAATTTCTTGACATTTACTCGGTCGATTCATTTGAAACTGAGCATAATCAATATGTTGATCATAAATCTAAATAATAGAATTTTACAGAATACAGAAGTTGTTTTCCCGTAAGCGACCGTGTTAAATTCATTAATTCATGACTACTAAATTATGTAGTAAAAAATCTGAAATAATTCATGTATTATTATTCCATCAAGAACTATCATTCCTCAAATTTTCAAGAATTCTGCAATTTTTGAACGTCCATCCAGTAAGACCTCAAGCCGATGTCTCACCTCACGGTCTGCAATTCGGCTTCCAATTCGGCAAATCGTTTGTCCACATTCTCGACATATTCGTTCATCATATTCTGCTGTCTTTGTTCAACAATTTTTTGGTAAATCAGCAAAGTCGCAGCACCGAGTACACCAATCGTTGCGCCAATGGCGACAGCTATCATATTCGAGTTATGCAGATTACTCATAATTCTAGAAATAAAAAAACGAAAAGAAAAGAACAAATTATTGAAACCTGCAATAACCGAATTATTGAAAATGCAACGAATCAAATGTCGTCGAAGAAAATACAAAAAAAAAATGCCACACATTGAAATAAAAAATGTATGTAAATTCCAATGAAAATTATTCAGATCTCAACGCAACTCGCAAAATAATGGCTAACAAATACACCGGAGTCGAAAGAAAAAATCTATCTTCAAAATAACCTCTTACCTGCGCTTGTGTCAGCTTCGATCAAAATAAAAAACCATAAAATCATTAAAAAAAAGAAAAAGAAAAGAAAAAAAACGAAAAAAAAAAAAGATTTTTTTTTCAGCGTCAACTAAAAATCAAAGTCCAAATTCGTCGATTTCTTCATTCGTTGGTTAGAAAAAATACACGACGGGTGGAGGGTCGACGATCCTACGGCAGATCATGGATGACCGGTGCGGCCAGTGCGGATTAATTCCATGAACCTGAAACACCGAATTAAAATAAAAAAATTAAAGAAAAAGATGTGTCAAAAAAATAAACGAAAAACAAACACGTACTTTTCAAACGTAACACATAATTTTCCTTCTCTCGTCACGAAACGTCAAACCCGTCAAACGGTTTGAAAACACGATAACCTTTCCAACGATATAACTAATTTTGATGACGCGACACGCGCGACGTTCGACAATCGAACGGTTACTGACGAAACACGAATGCTCCAACGAACAACGTTTTATCACCTCGAAGATGTTTTCTCGTAAATTTTTTTTTTTTTTTCAAATAAAATTATCTGGCGAATAATAATGAATGTAAAATGATCGATGGGTATTTTTACCTTTTGGCTGATAAGAAACGACGACGAGGAAAATTGCAATGCGTTGACGGGGACGGGTAACAGCCCGACTATCGGAAAACGTTATTCATTCGGCGAGCGGATGAAATAACGGGGCTGCCATGGCCGTGCATGGCCGTGAGAGATAGCGCGACAGCCCGACCCAAAGACACGCACGCCGGTGCACGCTTGGGTCGCTACGAGGGAAACCCACCCGGTATCGCGAGCTGCTTTTCAAGGCGCATTGGCAACATCACGCACACACCCTCGTACTTACGTTTTACACGAACGGGCAATTACATTTACAGTCGATATTATTCAGTAGTGCCAGAAGGAAATGTTTTTGTTGACATTGCAGTTTTGCAGTTGCAACGATTTCATTAGAAGGCATTTTATTCTTTCATTTATTTATTTATTCAATTATTTGTTTATTTATTTGTTTATTCATTTACCTATCTATTTATTCAATTATTTGTTTATTTATTTTTTTATTCATTTATCTATTTATTCAATTATTCGTTTATTTATTTGTTTATTCATTTATCTATTTATTCATTTATTTATCCTTATTTGTTTGATTTCCATTTATTCGAATTTATTAATTTGCTTGTTTGATTAAATTTAGGTTACTTTTATATATTAAAATTATAAACAGGCTTGACTTGAAAAATGATAATCGATATCATTTATTGAATTTCAAATTGATATAAATTGTAGAATTTTCATAACAATAGAATTATTATTGTTACCCAAATACAAAAATTTTCGTTCCTGGACCAGTTCACCATTCGCCATTCGTCAAACAATCATGGAAAATAAGGGTTTCAATGAATAATAATCAATACATAAATTCATATAACAACTTTGTATTTAAACTGCAAATCAACCGCAGATATAATATGTTTGCTTCTTACACAACTAATTGCATCTCGTACAATCTACTTACTTCGCGCTTCAATAAATTTACAAAAGAAGGACATTTCATCGGACACACAAAATGTTTATTTCTTCAATTTTTTTTTTCTCAATTCTTCGTATTTATTATTAAATCGCCGTGGATAAATCTGTGTGCGATTATTAATCATCAACCGCGGCTCGTCGCCGTTCGTTGCATATTCGATAACTGCTGGGTGGATCAAACGTTTGCGAGAATATTCAATTCAGAGAAAAAAAAAAAAATCCACACAGACTCGAATTCGTTTTGGTGCCTCATCTGATATGATTGAGAGATAAAAATAATTATCGCCGCAATTTACGCTTTTCGCAGCAATCGTTTTTATTTTTATGAGATCTTCAAACTTTCTCGCTTCTGTATAATACGAATATCAAATTACGCGAATGATTCTTCGTAATTGTCGCATTCGACCGTGGCATTGATAATCTGACGAGAATCGTTGGAGAATTTTACTTCGTGCGCTAAAAAAAAAAAAAAATTCTATTCGCACGAGTGAAACTCTTCGCTCTCGTAATTTTTTTCTCGTAACCGTGAATTATCTGCAATTATTGTCACTCTACGGAAACATTCTTAGACGAAAAGTTTGCTCTCTACGATAAATATTGGCAAGATTGAGGACGATAAAAAATTTGATAATGTTTTTTTTTCCTTTTTTAATTTTCGTCAAGGATCGGGTGTGCAATTTTCGGTCGTGCTGATAATGATTGATTCGTTTTTCACGCGAAATTGCATTTGGTCGGCCGCAATTGATTCAGCGGAGGGCGGTGGGGGGGGGACTAAATTTAGTTTACTGTTCGACTTTCGCTGTTTTGGACGAGTTTTATTTACTCAACTCATGTGGTGATGCATCGTTTTAATATCTGACACTAACGGAAATTGTCGTCGCAAAATTTGCATTCAGACTTGAATGGAGTGTTCTAAATTTGAAAGACTTCACTCGTTACATTTTTTTTAATGTCAAAACATTGCATTTGGCTTCAATTTACTCGCCCGAACTTCAAAGAAATGATTTTTCTTATTAGAAAAAAAAAACGATCAAACGTGAATTATAATTATTTTTTAAAAAGAAAAGATAACAATTAATGGTAAAAGAAATAACAAAAAATATTAGTAAATTATTTTCAGTCCAAAGATATAATTTTTAAATTTCAAAAGCAAAGAATAATTTTCGCGGATGTCGAAATTCCGTTGATCCGCTTAAAAAATTCGCTCGCTTGCCTCAAACGCTTTCTCTTCGATCTGAAAATCGGCTCATCGGTATCAATACGATTGCGTTGATCGTACGGTAACAAAAAGAAAAATCGTCAACGCTACGAATCTTCTACCGACGTCCTCAAAAATTAGGACAACCGCCTAATTTTCGCTCTACAAATTCGAATTCCAGAGTTTATATACAATATTAAATAAATATCTAACATAAACTATATGGAACATTGATAAACGTCGTGTAGTCGATGATGAAACGAAATTGTCGAAAACTTCACGGCGAAACGCGACGATGAAACGTGAATCCGAAGCTCGTGACGATTTTTAATAAATCGACGTGAAGCTTCGGAATTACGATGTATAAAAAAATATACAACGAATTACGTAAACACACGCGTGAGCTCGTTAGTTTGTTTAGTCTTGACGTATCGACTTATAAATACGAAATATTATGCAAAATTATTCACCTATACAGTAATTATTACGTTATTGTATCGTTTTACCGTTATCACAGATTTGTTTCTTCTTCTTCGTCGTAGCTCTTATTTTTTTTAATTTTTTTTTAATTGTCTAATTTTTTTTGTTTCAATTTTTTTTTCTTTTGATATATTATTTCTCGTTTGTGGCGGCAGTCCCGTAGTCGAAGCTCAAACGCCAAAGGCCGACGATGGACTAGTAGAAGTTGGCGTGATCCAATAGGGATCAACGTCGTCGTGTAAAACAGGCCAACATCAAGTCTCCAATGTGGGAAATAGTCGCGTTAGCACGAAATAAGCCACGTCGTAATTGTTCCAATACGCCGTGTGAGCCGTAACCGTGTACAGATAATTGCGACCCAGACCACCGGCTCTTAGGACGTAATCCAATCGTTGCGATAATTCTGTCAGACGATACGTTATTATTTTTTAAAAATGTCGCGATTAATTTGTTATTTTTAGGGATCGTGAGAGACTCGAATTTCATTGGATCGTGTAATAAATTCACGCCGTTGGATTTCATCATTTTTCCCGCAATTTTATGATTTGTTATGTGGAGTATATTATGTGCATTTGCAAGTCCTATTATTGCTTTACAAACTCATCTGCTGCAATTTTTTTAATTGATGAATTTCAATCAATTTGCAGGATTTGGAAATGGAAGTTCCAGGAGGCAACAATTTTTTCTCTGAACTTCCTTGAACTTTCAAGTTTTTTTTTTTCTATTTCGGTTTGTAGAGCAAGAATAGGACTTGCTAATGCATATAAATTGTTGACCCAACAAATAAAAAATTGCCGGAAATAAATGGAATACAAAAAGCGCGGGAATTTATTACAAAACGTGATATTTTGTTGAAGCAATTGCATTTTCGCTCTCCTCAGTATCCTCGAAATACGAACGAGTACTTACTAAGAAATTTATATGCAAAACGAAATTAAATTTAATTAAAAAATTAATAATTTTAGCTTGAAATATTATCCTCAATCCTGAAAATCCTTACGATATAGTGATAAAAAAAAAAGCAGCTTGAAAAATAGCCCCATTGTTCATCGGATTTTTATTGCCTCGTTTCGGTGATAATTAGAAGTTGAGGGGAGATGAAATTACGTACCCTGATCCGGACGTATAGGACTGGCATCGGGCGTTGGCGAAGAAGCTCCGTCTCTGCCGGTCCAGCCACCTCTGACGAGACCCCACAGACTCCAACCCTTCTCGGAATTACGATTTGGCGTGTCGCCTGGACTCGTCTCGTCTCGTTCTACTTCTTCGTTTTCTAGCAACGATAATCACGACACGATTATATTACAGTTCAAAATTTTTATCATCATTCATCGATAAACTGCGCCGACTTATTGTAATAATAGTAAGCCCTCAAGGTCGCTTTTCGTTGATAAATTCGTTGAAAAAAATTCAAGAAAAAATAAAATAAGTGCGAACCTGTTGCGGAAATTGGTTGATCTACGGTGCTAAGGACGGGCGGGGGTTGCTCGTTCGGTGGAGCATCCGCACCGCCGTAAGGTAGAATCAGGACCGGATCAATTTTGCTGTATCCTCGTTCTAACAAAGGTTCCATTCTGTAAGCCACCGGATCGGACCAATGGAATATGTTGTAAAATCTGTTGCAAAGACCTTGCGGCATTACGTCCAATCCTGTGGTCGGTTTGCGCGTACGCAATGCCAAAAATACGGAGAGCGGTGAACCCAGACAAAATAGATTCTCGATCTGCAAAAGGAAAATAACGAAAAATAGGAAATAGTGTCAGGTGATTTATTATGAGTGAAATAAATGATTTTACGTCGTAGGCACAGTCGGGACTCAATAAGGCAAAATTTTTGAGATTATTTTAATCAACTGAGATGAGGAAGTGGGTGAATGAAGAAAATTGATTTTTGGAACTAGAATAAAATCGAGATTTCGGGAATAATCGAATTAGATTTAATTTTTCTTTTCAGAGAAATAAGCAAATCTCGAAACATTAAATTGAGATCAATTTTGAGAGTCAAAAAGAAGTGTAAGGAATTATTTTTTTGTCAATTATTAATAACATAATAATATTATATAATAATAAATATTAATATTATAATAATATAAAAATATTATTAATAATAAATATTGATATTATAATAATATTGAAACATTATTAATAATAAATCTTGATATTATAATAATAATGAAATATTATTAATAATAAATATTGATATTATAATAATAATGAAATATTATTAATAATAAATATTGATATTATAATAATATTAAAATATTATTAATAATAAATATTGATATTATAATAATTCTAAAATATTATTAATAATAAATAATAATATTATAAATAATAAATATTGATATTATAATAATATTAAAATATTATTAATAATAAATATTAATATTATAATAATATCAAAATATTATTAGGAATGAATATTAATATTAGAATAACATTGAAATATTATCGATAATAAATATTAATAACAATACCCTGGTGATAAAATTATTCGATATTTTTGTTATTGAATTACTCAATTTTAATTGATTCTTTCGACCCTCATCGATTCAATATATCTGCAATTATTTCGATTAACATCTCAGATTATTAAAAAAAAATAAACAACCGACTCCAGCGAATCAGAGACGTAATACAAATTCGCAAAACGCACGGTAAATCGTAGTCCGTCCTCGACAATGTCCGAATCGGCCGGTGACGGTGGCCTCGTGTCCGGACCCATCCAACCGGTAACGATGTCGTAAACAATAACGCAACCCAGCGAATGCGCCAGTATCGACACTTTTCCCGTCCAGCCGGGATGTCGACTCGCAAATTTGAAATACAATTCGTTCAATACTTTTTGCAAACCCGTTCTCACTTCGCCACCGTACAACGGGCTCGTGTAATAAAGAATATCCATCGCCGAGGTGTTCAACAATTGACGAATTCCCAACACGCTGTAAGGCGTTATGGCATCGACGATATCTGAGGAAAAAAAAAAAAAAATACATAATCGACTCGTTTACGTAACGCAATGCCGATAAGACTAAAAAAAAAAATAAACTAGAGTATCGCAATTAAGTTCGTGACTCACCGCCATCGAGTTTCAACGACGACCTCCATTCAACCGGAAAAAATTCAACGCGATGCTTTGAATTTGGAAAATATTTTCGCTCCAACCAACTAACGCATTCCCGAAACCTGATAGAACGAACGAAATAAAAAAAAAATACACACAAACGGAAATTTAAGAAAGTCTTGAGCAAGCCTTGTTTCTGACCAAAATTTCTCAAAGGCAAAAAGTTCGCAATTTGTGATCGATTACGCAATCGAAAGTCGATTGAAAATTTTGAAAAAAAAATTTTTATTCTTCTCGATTGAAATATTTACGTTCGTTTGCCTTTGGGAAAAGCCAGTGCTAAGATAAGGACACACACGATGTTGTATTACGTATGATTTTCCCCGTATCTCCTTTTTGTCCAATTCCATGAACAACGAAGACCAAGTGATCGATATCGTGGGGCTTATCGTCGACGGTGGCGCGATGCATGTAGCCTCGTTTCAACCGATAGCCCGTGGCTGTTTGAACGTGGAGAAATGCGTTAATGGAATCGTTAATTGGCCGATGGATCGATTATTATTGTTTACCGGTCGACTATTTAACTTTAAACATCGAAAATGGTCATGAATTCGATGGAAATGTATTTTAAATACTTTTATCACTGAATTGTCGTTGATTCTAAATTCTATTGAATATTATTATCCATTGCGAAATAATAATTCATCCTTATTATTTACAATAATTGCAAAAATGTGAAATTGTCATATAATTGATTATTAATTATTAATTATTATTAATTAATTAATAACAATAATAATAATAATAATAATAATAAAATAATTAATAATTAATAATAATAATAATAATAATAATAATAATAATAATAATAATAATAATAATAATATAATAATAATAATAATAATAATAATAATAATATAATAATAATATAATAATAATAATAATAATATAATAATAATAATAATATATTATAATATTATAATATTATTAATAATAACATTATTATTATTATTATCATTTATTAATTATTTTAATTGTCATATAATTAATTATTCGTGCGAAAAATCATTTCAATGTTATTTTCATTGAACGAAGATACGTACTTTTAGTAAAACCGAGTTTGGACGTTACGCTGCGCATTAATTTACTATGCGTGTATTCGCTGTATCGGGTAATTTCGTTGATGCCGTGCCAATCGACGTGAAAATCGTTGAAATATTGCGTGTGGAGCACTGCGAATACCGGAAAAAATAAGAACAATAAGAATCAACGTTCGAATAAAAATGTTGGATCGTTGGATCGGAAATGATGAAGTAATCCAAGACCTGTGGACGATTGTGCTGGTACAGACGGTTCTTCGGGGGTTGAATTTGTTGGGCTGTCGCTCGGTTTGACGAATAATCGAAGATGAGCTTCTTCCAATACTTTCGCGTCCTCTGCCTCGATCGGTATCCAAGTTCCGTCGTAGAACCACGAACCGCGCATTATTTCCCATTTTTCGTCTGAAAAGAGTGTTTATTTATTTATGTTTTTGAATGATCGACGCTATTGAAGCGTATAACGGTCGATTGATCGGCGGGGGAGGGAGAGAAAAACGTGAAAGGAAGGCAGACTCCGCGTGCTGCTGTTAGATATTTGTTCTGGCACTTGACTGAGCTCTCGGTGAATGCGTCTAAAGGAAATTGGCTATAATAAACTCAAGGACGTAACAATCTGTATTGCACTGTTGGAGATGGAGATACGTGACGAGAAACGTTGCGGGCAATGCTCAGGAAGTACGACACGGATGGTATATCATTTTTTTTTTTTGTTAAACCGATGGTTTACCGACTACTGCGTCACTTCGAATAGTTTGCAGCGGAAAATCGATGAAATGACTGATGAAATATTCTGGTGTCAAATGATTAATCGTGCAATTGCAAGTGAGACGGCAAAATTGGTTTTTTTGCAACATATCTATTTTGTTATTCCGTTGGTTATTATTTCTAATCTTTAGTATTTTAGGTGTTTATTATTGAAATCAATTTGATGCATTTTTAGTTGTAATGAAGATTCAGACAATGGGAAATTGTACTAAAATTCGAGAAGAAAGCACAAATAAAAGAAAATGAAGCTATAATAATAATATTTTATTAATAATAATTAATATAAAAAAAATATGAAAAAAAGAATAATTTATTAATGATTTTTTCTATTTTTTTAAATTACATACCTGACCAATATATGGAAACGCATCGCATGTGGTCCAATTCCACATCGTACATTCCGCCCCTGACCACGACTCTCCCAGTAGCCGAAGAGTCCTCGCTGGTTTCTTTGTCCCCCGCAGCCTCCTTCGCTCTCCATGCATTTTCGATTCTCAGACTGTCGTATCCACAAAATTCCAGCCATCTCTTGTGGACGCCGTCTTTGTAGAACCAGCGTACTTCTTCGGGCGTCAGGGGTTCGGCGTATGGCAGTTCGTTGACCTCTTCCTCGATCGCCTCGATGCCATTTTCCAAGGCTTCTTTGATATCTTCGGAACATAACGAGGGTCAATTATTTTGTCATTATTTGCGAATCGAAAGGATATAAATTTTATGTGAGCCGTAGACCTTGCGAGGGGTTTTGCTGATGGAATTAAATTGCTGCGGTACGATGACCGACGCTTTCAGTGAAATGTTCACGATTGAATATCATACGAAGGACTATGAACCATGATTCATTTCTGTAGCGCAGATAAAACTGTGCGTAATGCTTGACACAAAAAAAAACCTGTGCAAAAAGATTCAGTTTACTTGAAAAAAAGATTTTCTCTCAAAGGTATTGGAATATCATTTTAGTGATTATCATAAATTTAAATTTATTGACAACGGACATTTGAAGTTAGATAACAATGGTTACGCATAGTAGCCTGAAGCATGATTACGAGTAAATATTTTAATCGCTTTTGTAAAATGGAATTAATACGCGAAGATCAATAAAACTGGTAGATAGAACCATTAATTTTGCTCTATTTTGCGTAGACTGTGCATACAAATTTACCTAAGAGGATGGATGAAGCAGCGCTACATACCAGAAATTTTAGCAAAATATGAATATATGAATAAACATAAACGTAGGCGAGCGTTATGTGGAAAATGGACAAAGATATCAGTCTGTCGATCGAGTATCAACTCAGCATCAAAAGTAAACAACTATATCCAATGCAAACCATTCCACTAAGAAGTTCACTACACCAAAGTCATACCAATAATTAATAAAGAAAACAGGAAAAAAAAACCGTTCGAGCACAATGCATAAGTCTACAAATATGCGTTCTTCCAAAAAATCAATAATGATGCAACATAATTTTTCTCTGAAAATTCATATATTCTAAATAAAAACAAAAGCTTTGAGTTCCGTGAAATTTTGACTGATAAGAATCTTGTGTTATAACAGTATCGCAATTTTCCACAAATCTTATCAAAGTACAAGTATCCACTATAAATAAATGATTGCAAGTGCTTTAGACAAAGTCTGCGGCGATAAGATAATAATTATAGAAAGGAAAAAAAATATACAAGCTTTGTTATCAAAGTGCAAATATTGTCTATGGAATAATAATAAAATGAAAATTATATGAATTAATATACAATGAAGAAATGTGATAACAATAATAATAATAATGATAATAATAATAATAATAATAATAATAATAACAAAATAATAATAATAATAATAATAATAATAATAATAATAATAATAATAACAAAAATAATAATAATAATAATAATAATAATAATAATAATAATAATAATAATAATAATAATAATAATAATAATAATAATAATAATAATAATAATAATAATAATAATAATAATAATAATAATAATAATAATAATAATAATAATAATAATAATAATAATAATAATAAGAATAATAATAATAATAATAATAATAATAATAATAATAATAATAATAATAATAATAATAATAATAATAATAATAATAATAATAATAATAATAATATCAGCAACAAAGACGCCAGACAAAAACCTCGACCGACCAAATAATAACAATAATGATCACAATTTGTCAACGCGAACGAACATCCGTTTTATAAATAGTCATCAGACCAATGGAATATTGAAGAAACGACAGTCTCGATACGACCAACATCACGACAAGTGGCTGTCCGAGTTAATTGATAAATCGTTCACGACAATTGAACGTAACTTATTTCAAACGACGAATCAATTCATTCCCATCAGCGTCCGCAATTTCTCCGTTATAATCGTGCAAACACTACCTAACCTACCGCATTTCATCGACGTTGAAATTACGCGTAGGTCAGTTATTGAAAAAAAAAAAAAAAATACAATAAGTTCGGCGAATAGGGTGAAATCTTACCTTCGATGTCATCCGATTGCATCGGAGTTTCGCTGAACGGATCGACATCGTGGAATGGATTTTCCGACATTCCGTGTGTCGTTGAAAATAAAAAATAACAACAAAAACGCGATATCCCAACGTTATATTCGATCTAAAAAAAAAATATCGAATAAATAACGATCGAGGTCGCGAATGAATGAATTCTTTTGCGGAGATCCCGCGAAATTGTATGTGCGTATATATATGACGTGTGTTATGCACCGTATCGGTCCGATGCACTCGTGACCACTCGCTCGACTGTCAGATCGAGGGTCGCGACGAATATTTTATTCTATTTTCCTTTTTCACTCGTCGATTATGACCGACGAATCTCTTTTTTTTTTCACCCCAAGCTTCGGTCGAATTATCGTTGTATCAAAACCCGTCGCACGATCTAATTTCCAATAATTCTTTCAACACAACACGACGATTTTCCGTCGTTCGTGAAAAAAAAATAAATAACGTCAAATACGATTTAAAAACAATTCTAACGAAGCCGGTTTTGTAATTTACGATAATTTTCTTCGTCGCACACGTGAAATAAACATCGCCGGTGGTTCGTCCTTACTGCTTCTCGCGACAACACTGCGAGAGAAAAATAAATAAAACCCGGAATAAAAAAAATCATATATCGGGTAAACAAATATAGATGGACGAGCAGCTGATGGACGAGCGATAACACACGGAGACAGCTGCAACGCGCGCGAATTATTGAGCTGAATAAATAAATAAATGTGTAGAAAGAACGAAAGAAAAAAATAAAACAAATTTTTGTGAGAGCTTTTCGCTGTTATAACCGTTCACGAGGACGGTCGATGCTTATCTGACAATGAGTAAGACACACGGAACGCAGCGAGTGACCGAATGGTATAGCCTAGGCCGCAACGCTTGCATCCCCCGCCTGCAAACGCACGCTAGAGTTTATGTAACGACGATATGAACATGTGTACGCTTTATTTATGTGTATATGTACGAATGTATATATATGTAGGGATGTATATATAGCACACGTGGCTTTTATAATGCGAGCTTCATTTCTAAAGTCAGCAGCTGCGGTAGCTGTAACGCTATCACGTTACAAGGTTCTATTGGTATGTATATATAATTGCAGCGATACATGTACATACGGATATAGAACTGCAACTGCAATATATTTAAAGATCTGTATTTTATTATTATTATTATTATATATACAGAGCTGTTGGAGATATGAAGCTGAAACTTTATAGATTTATGTATCTGGATTATGATATAGGCTTTTATTCAACATTTATGAATGATAAAATTATAATGATATATTTTTACTATATCTTTAGTTATCGTAAATTGATAAAAAATCGAATTATCTGTCATAACATCATGCGATAAATGTACGAAGATACGTTTAGAAAAATCTCGATAGTTTGCAGCTTGATTATAGGACTTGTAAGAGGATCCAGATAGTTTATCATGGATCTATTATCAGATGGACTTGGCGTGAAGTACGAGTTTTTCTAGCCACGAGTGATATACGTTGCCGAATTGGTATATACTGCTCTCGGATATTATCCCGACAAATTAACGTAGAGATTTTTTTTTACCGTAATTATGGGTTTTTTTTAAAAATGAGGAATGTTAGAATGTTAATGGATTCGAGAAAGCAGCGAGGGATAATCGAAATAATTTTTAACGATCGTGATAACGATTACTGGAGACTTAAACAATGTGGGTGTAATAAAATGTTCGTTAATTATTATGAAAAAATCGTAGGAGCGGCGCGGTTACGATTTAATTACGAAATAAAATTTTCTATAATCGCCGTTCTCGAATGGCCCACGGCAATTCGTGGTATGGTATCGTTGCGACACTATGCCGATAGCATTGGACAAACACACGCCCTTCACCAACATAATTATTCTTCGGACAAATTTTTTTTTTTTTTAAGCTTTGAATATTACTAATATTTATGTTGCTGTCACTGTTAATTTTTTTGTATAGTTCTTCTTTTGAAAACGAGGTAGTGAACGGATCTTTGACGGACTTACGTAAATGTTTGAGCGAAGAAAATTGTTAAGTCTTGTGAAATTCGTTTCCGCCGATCTATCACGATCGACGTAAACCTGTAGTCAGTAAAGTCTTCGTTTTAAGTCGATAGTCGTTTGGATAAACCACGTTTTCGTCTTGTATTCACATTGGAGAATCCAATTGTAACAAATTCCGAGAGCCTATCGATGATTCGGATGTTTATTGCTTTATTGTATCTATATATAGCAATTGATATCATAAAAGGAAGAACAATTTTATTCATGATTCCATGTAAAGATTATCGTGAACGATATCATGAATGTAAATTAAGAATTGTTGATAGAACATAATTTCGGTATTTTTTGTCGTTACTTTATCGATTGCATTCAAGATATTTAATTTAATTTTGGTTCATTAAATTCCATCCAACGGGAATCGTAAAAATGCAACGTTTCAATAACATTTTCAAATGTTATTTCAGACAAATTACGATTATCATGATTTAAAATTTTTTTTTATTTAAAGTGTCAAATGTTACCTTGCACGTGTCCTTTCGATTGCCAGCTCCACACGATTTTGAGAGATGCGAGTGGCATGATCAGCGCGTGACGACGCACGAGATTTTACTCAATGACCCGAAGAAGCGATGGGAAACAATCTTGCGATAATCGGTCATAATCTAATCACTTCGCGTACGGAAAAGATACTTATGCAATTGTTGAGAATATCGTGTGGCATTTTTTCCCGCCATCGTTTCGTTGATCAATTTTTTTTCTATGAATCGATTGGCAGATTTTTCAAGTACTTCGAGTACGAAACCGGTGATTTCTTTGCAAGCAGCACGACAGATCGGGATTTGATTGACTCAGCTAGTGGAGAAATGGACCAAAAATGAGACAAGTTTTTTTTTCTTTTTCGATAATCTTCGACGTTTCGGGTCAAACTATTTTTCCTGATACTTTTGGTCAATCCTAGAATTGGAAAGTGCGCTTTGTAATAAAGATAGCAAGATTGTTAAGATCATTGCAATGACATTTTTTTTTCAAATTTATTCTTTAGTAAAAAAAAATCCTGCAAAGCGAGAAAACAAATTTTGATGGCTATTGAAAAATCGTCAAAATTCTTGACAACTTGAGAAATTATAGTTCTTGATAGAATAATGAAATATGAATCATTTGAGAATTCTCCACTACAAAAAAGTTCGATAACGAAACCATCGACATCGATAACGTATCGTATGATTTTTTTCATTTTTTTTTCTCTCGCGTTGACAATCGAATACCTTCGATCGATCAAATCGCACGAATTGGTTCACCCGAGATCTTTTCGCTACTGAAAAAATTAGACTGTCTGGATTGGGAAATAAATATCGGTGAATAAACGACAACCGACCTCTTTTCATTTGTGAATTCTACGTCCATTGGTATTATTCAGTAATTTCTCGCGAACGAGAGTTTTACATTATCATAATTTACAAAAGAATCAGAGATGTATGAAATGCAATAAAGGTTTCTGGCAACAACCATAGCTGTGCAGAAGTTATTCTAATTTATCTTTAGTCATAGTCATAAACGATAATCCAAGTTATATCAAGATTTATACTTTATCTTAAGGAACGAAAAGAGAAGAAGAAGAAAGGAAAAAAAAACGTATGGCTAGATATGTCGGAGCTATTTTCACTCGCTGTGTCCGGCTGCTCGGCGCAGAAGAACGTAAATTTTTTCCTTGATCCAATCCTTGTTGTAGGGCGCGTACGTGTTTGTCGACTTTTGGTAAACCAGACAGGAGAGATCGGTGAGCTCGTTGACAAAGTCGAACAATTGACTTATGTCGTAAGTTATGGTCGGTGTGTTGGGGTTTCTCTTCTTCAAGTGTTCTTCGTAAATTTTGCAGACCCCTGCGAAGCGATCGAGAAAAATTTAAGTTGTCGTTATCAAGATCCTGCCGTCTTTCCAAAATCATTGTTGCTTCTTAGTCCAATGTAAAATGTTCTGAGCAAGATTTTTATGCCGATTAAACAATTTGCATCCGTACAAGCAAGAATCTCGAATTAATTTAATCGCCTACACGTTAAACTGTGTATAAACAATATCAAACAATGAAACAATGGTCGCCCACAGTCAGCCAATGTAGACAGGCTTTGGAAAAATAGCAAACGCCATCCAAAAAATCTGGGAAAATTCATACATGAAGCTCAGGGTTTAGACTTCACAACAAAATTTTGAAATTGGCGATTGCCAGAATTTATTCATCATAAAAATAACAATGAACGAATGAACTCTTGAAAGGGAGATTTTTTCTCTCTACACTACGATATACCGATAGGAATAATATTCCGTGATCTAGCTCACCTTCCATACATTCGTTGACGCTCTCGTAGTCCGAGTAGGTCCTTGTTTCGGGCCTGTTGCCCGGCTGTACGAGTAGTATCGTGTGAGACTGCAAGAAACAATAATTCAGTAACGCAAGGCGACGCTGACGAGAACACTCGAGTTTCAATTTCTCAAATGTTAAGCGGACCCTAGAAATCCTATTCCTTCTCAATAATCACAGAATTGAGATGCAAGCCGATGATAATTACATAAGCCAATAAGCCTTAATCAGATAAAAAAACGTCACGAAAAAAATACCGCATAGTAAAAAATCGTTCCAGAAGTAAACAAACAACTCTATGCAAGATTTCTGTTGAACCTCGGGCATATAACGATTTATCGTGATCTTACCATTTTCGTGATAATGTATTTGGCCGCTGGTGGATCAAAACAGTCGCTGGTGAATTTTTATTTCGAGGAATTGGATCGGCGTTACCCTTTGATAAGAATAAACTGATAGCGGTGAGATTTGCTAGGTTACCAATAAATCGACATCCAAAACGAAGTTACGAGAAATCCAGAACACAAAAATGTATAGGAGTACAAGCGTATAAGCGACGTTGCCGCGCTTTTTTCGAGGCAACACCGGCAGTTACCGCCCCGACCACCAACGGCGCTAGTGTCGTTTGACTCGTGTCTACGGAAATGTCCCGAAAACAAAAATCACACAAAAATTTCCGATTTTCGCAGCAATGATTTACGTCGAATGATCTTGCTTCTGTAGAGTGGCGCAGAAAGATGAGCCTGATTGGAAGAGTTTTAGGAGCTGCCCGGATTTATCTCTTCCCACTTACGCATGCAGAATTTAAGGCTGCAATGTGTTAATGGCGGCTCGCATTCTTCTCCTGAGTACATATGGACCGATGATGCTGCGAGAAAAAGTGTCATCGCAATAGAAAGATAGAAGACCATGGTGGTTCTTAACATCTTTTTCTAATTAAAACTGATTGATCGAAATTATCTGGATAAAGATAATTTCGGCCAATTAGCTTCAACTAGAATGAGAGAGGCTCAGTACCACCCACAATCTCCTCTCTTTCCATTGCGATTACATTTTTTCTCGCAGCATCTTCGGTCCATGCGTATACGTCGATGGACAAATCCGGCATTAAGCCAAGTTCTCAATGTGCTTCGCATCTCTAATTCTCTACCGCGCCAAGAGCGGCCAAGAGGATGAACGTTTTCTAATCATTCCGCCGCTTGAAGGGCAGCCGGTCAGACACGGACAGTTCGTGACAGTTCTGGGAAAGTTTACGGATAACGTTTGAATTCCATCGTCGGCTTCTGTCACGTACCCAAAAAAATTTTGAATAAAAAAATGGAAATCAAGGGAAAATTGACCGAGGAATCGGTTTGGAGCCAGCTTCAAGGTCATTTTGACAGCAACGGCGAAAAAATTAATATAGCCGATTTGTTTAAACAGAATCCGAATCGTTTCGAAAAGTTGAGGTAAGTTTGACTTGTCCATGAGGCATGACCTTCGTTTGACCTTGCTAAACTCGGATTCCCGATGTGTTATTTGCATTTATCACTTGATGTTCTTCGAGATTAATTGGAAATGTGAATTCGTGAAAAAGACACTCCCCGGTGACTCGTGACACGGATTAAATTATAAATTCGTGAATGATTGCATTTTAGTTGCAATCAGTTGCATCAGATGTTGCATCGTTTGTTTTTATAATTTTTATTTACTCGAATTGGAGAGATTCGATAATGGGAATGTCTTGATTTTGGTGTTAAATTGTTAATTTTCAACAGTTTGACTCTGGAAACTCCGAACGATGGACCGATTCTGTTGGATTACTCTAAAAACCGCATCGATGACAAAGCCCTTGGCCTCTTGTTCGATCTGGTAAGTTTATCAGTTGTTGTTGGGAATCTTGGTGAATTGCAAGACTGGGCTCATTCGTTTACTTTTATTTCAGGCAAAAGCTCGCAAAATTGAGCAAGCCAGAGATGCAATGTTCGTCGGAGAGAAGATAAACTTCACTGAAAACAGAGCGGTTCTTCACACCGCTCTGCGCAATAGAAACAATACCCCGATAATGGTCGACGGCAAAGACGTGATGCCGGATGTGAACGCCGTTCTGCAGCACATGAAAGAATTCACCAATCAAGTGTGTAATTACGATGTGATATTTGAAATTTACATATGTGGAAATTTGGAAATTCTTACGATTTCGAAAAAAAAAAATCTGTCCGAGAATTCTGATTTTTTATTATTTACTCAGGTTATTTCCAAGGAATGGAAGGGACACACTGGAAAGCCGATCGAGGATGTCGTTAATATTGGCATTGGAGGCTCAGATCTGGTAATTAGATTGAAATTTATATTTCAGTTATTGGTTTGCAAATTATATCGGAGACCAGATAAAATGAGCTAATAACTGGTTCACTCTTGGTTCTTATCGTTATCCTAATTATTTATACAATTTAACCAGACAAAAAATTCAAATAAATATACTTCTATCGTTTTTCGTAATTAAATTCCACAAAACAAGGCGATAAAAGAGGTTGGGAGTAAAGAGATTCTCATTATGATTATTACAGGGACCGCTGATGGTCACCGAAGCCCTCAAACCTTACCACGTCGGTCCGAGGGTTCATTTCGTCAGTAACATCGACGGCACGCACATTGCGGAGACCCTGAAAAAGCTCAACCCGGAAACCGCACTTTTCATTATCGCCTCAAAGACGTTCACCACCCAGGAAACAATCACAAACGCGACTTCGGCCAAGCTTTGGCTCTTGGAGCACTTGAAAAGCGTAAGAAACCCATTTGGTCACCGATTCCTCACAAAAATATTCACAAATAAATAATTCGAAGCGTCGTAACGTACACAGGATGCTGCTGTCGCCAAGCACTTCGTCGCACTGTCCACCAACACCCAAAAAGTCAAGGAATTTGGCATCGACGAGAAGAACATGTTCGGATTCTGGGATTGGGTCGGTGGACGTTATTCCCTCTGGTCCGCAATTGGTCTGTCCATCTGTTTATCCATCGGTTTCGACAATTTCGAAAAATTACTCAGCGGAGCTCATTTCATGGACCAACATTTCCGTTCCGCACCTTTAGAAAAAAATGTACGAAAATATTCAACGAATAATCATCCAAAAATTCGATATTACGTTTTCTAAAACAAATTCGTTTTCGTCTGTTCAAAAAAAAAAAAAAAAAAGGCTCCAGTTATCCTCGCTGTTCTCGGTATTTGGTACTCGAATTTCTACAAGGCCGAGACTCACGCTCTTCTACCGTACGACCAGTACTTGCACCGATTCGCAGCCTATTTCCAGCAGGGCGATATGGAGAGCAACGGAAAATACGTCACGCGCTCTGGCGCGACTGTGAATTATTCTACAGGTGAGAATTTTTTTTTTTTTTTTCCGGTGGAAGAATTTGTTGAAAGACAGTCGTGGAATTATAATTATTTTTTTAATTTTCAAGGTCCCATTGTTTGGGGCGAACCGGGAACGAATGGACAGCATGCTTTCTATCAATTGATCCATCAAGGCACGAGATTGATTCCCGCTGACTTCATCGCTCCCGTTTTGTCACACAATAAGGTATGGAATATTTTTTTTAGAATCTATTGGGAGAAAAAAAACGATTGCGATTATCAAAAAGGGCAATTTAATGATTGGACGATTTTTTAATGAATTTTCGTAGGTTCAAGGAACTCTACATCACAAAATTCTTTTGGCTAATTTCTTGGCTCAAACCGAAGCCCTCATGAAGGGTAAGAGCGCCGAACAGGCGAAGGACGAATTGGAAAAATCGGGATTGAACGCGGATCAGGTGAAACAATTGCTGCCGCACAAAGTATTCGAGGGCAACCGACCGACGAACAGCATTCTCGTGAAAAATGTAACGCCGTTCACTCTCGGGGCTTTGATTGGTGAGTGATTTTTGAGGCGTTTGATTTTTTTTTTTCTCGAATCATTCGAGTGTCTTGAATTTCGAATCAGTTGGGATGGAATGAAAAAAGATGGCTTGATTGAAAAATGTATTGCAGCGATGTACGAGCACAAGATATTCGTCCAGGGAGTCATGTGGGACATAAATTCGTTCGATCAGTGGGGGTGAGTCATTTATTTATTACATACATATTTATACATTATTTATTCACATTGTTATTGAATTAACCTTGGATTTGATTCGAAGAATTATATAATATATAATATAATGTGATATAATTATGAGGAGAAACGTTCGAATTCACCGAATTAAAATCCTCCTATCCCCCGACGTAGTCAATGATTTTTTTTTTAAGTATCTTTTGAATCCTACGACCTCACTTATTTTTTTTATATTTAGATCGATTGCTTATTTATCTTTTCCATGAAAAATAATAAAAAATAATGAAGAAACTTATTTTTTATCGAAAATAATCGAAATAGATTTTTTTTGCAGGATGGATTCCATTTATCTTTTTTTTTGTATAGATAGATCGTAAACTTTTATCATATATTCAAACTTCGGAAACGATCGGAAATTTTCTGAAATAAAAAAAAAATATACATAAGATAAGATCAGATAAGATAAGGAAAATGACGATACTGAAAAAAAAAAATCATTCACCGCACCAAGGACAGAAGGATTTAAATCCGGTGATTCAGGACCTCCTTCCCCCAACATTATTCTTATCATCATTCACTTTTCTCTGTCCAATAATTTCTCGCAAAAAAAAAAAAAAAAAATCTAAAAATCTTTGTTCAACGCAGCGTGGAATTAGGAAAACAGCTGGCAAAGGCGATCGAGCCGGAACTCAACAACAACGAGAAAATCATCAGCCACGATTCGTCGACGAACGGCTTGATCGCTTTCATAAAAGCTCATAGCAATTAAAACCAAAAATGTTTCACAATAAACGTTAATCCGTGTAATTTATCGTTGTTGTTGCGCAGCGTCGAGTATGGAAATGAAAATGCGACGAGGATATTGTCGACGTTGAGCAACAACGCGCCCGTTTTATCCGAAGATTCGTCGACAAACGGCCTGATCGCGTTCATCAAGTCCCAGATTTGCATGTGTTCCTCTCCCAACTGATCCCACTCCGAACTCCTCGAGAATTATCAAACCCGTAACGCGATACCAAACGAGAGATATGCAATTACACTCCACACGCGTATGCAAAACGGCCTCAGACGTCAGATACGTTTTTTTCCCCCTCTTTTTTTTTTTTTCTTTTCCCGCAATCTTACGGCGTAGAGCCTCGGTTTCGTTCACTCATTTACGCATACGATTTTTTTTTTATACATGTAACGATGTGCGATAAGAAGTTTCGTAATTTTTTTTTGTCTTTGGTTTTTTGAAAAAAAACATTTTTTTAAAAATATTTTTTGATAAATTACTTCTGTGACCGTATATTGTAATTGCGTCGTTGAAAATGCAAATCGTACTCGAATTTTAGAGATTTTTCGTGAAGCTTATTATGTATACATGAATTTGGCGATTAGTATCGTGAATCGTGATAGTAAATTGGTTCGAATTACCACGGCACAAATCAAAGTGTCTTATCACGTATGACATTTTGACGTTGTTAATAAAAAAAAAATAATAATTTTAAACTATACTTAGCGTTTTATTGATTGACCTTCTAATTAGGTTTTTTTTTCGCATTTTTTGCACCGATGGCGAATTGACACTAATTACCGTAATTATCTCAGTCAATTTTAATCTGGTATGACCTGATTATCATGCAAAAAAGAAAAAACTGGTAATCAAATTTATTTTGAATAATTTTATAATCAACGAACTTCGTAAAAGTTCTTAAAGTCAATAAAATGCAAAACTGTCCGAAGTTTTGCATCGATACGAATAATAAAAAATATATAAAAAAGATAAATTTAAACGAGACCGGCGAAACGAGAACGATTTTACCATTATTTCAATCGCTCCGGCCCAGATTTTCGAGCGAAGACGAATAAACAAACAAAAAATTAATGAGAATTTAACTGTCGAACGTGCATTGATCCAAGCCTCGTTGTACGTATTTCGACTGTTACGAAAATAAATCATGCTCGTCACACGTCATTCATCACATCTATAATCAGCGTGCGAGTGCGCGATATGACGTGGTATCAAACGCGATGTGCGATCGCTTCGTCGCTCCGTCTTCTTTTCCCATACCCGGTAAATGCACACACGTTTATATAAATATATACGTATATACAAATATATATATATATATATATAAGTGTATAAGCTTCGTGCTCGCGGCGGAGTGGGCCAACAGTTGTCACCGTGAACGTGTTTTTTCCTCCTTTGACGACTGAAAAATGGAGGTGATTACGACGTTGTACGTTATTTTTGAGGAAAATGTATTGAAAACTTTAAAAGCGAGTGGCATAAAGCACAGGTAAGTTATTGTTTTAATTTTATTATCATTTTTACGAATAGAAATTTGGCATAACCTAGGAAAGTAATATTGCGTCTCTGTATTGTGAGATAGTCTATCTGGTTTGAGTTTTGTTGATGGGTTTTGCAGTTATTTTTTCTTTTTAAATGGTTTTTCGGATTAGGGGTGGAAAAAGAAGAGTTTGGTTGTTTTTAGTTTTCGCTGTGGTGCGTCGGAAGAGGCTGCGTGGTTGAACGATTTGTTGCGAGGTGCGAAGAACTTTGCGTTTAGTTTTGAAAGTGCGGAGGCTTGTAAATTCTCTGGATGGTGATAATGGCTTGTCTGTTTTATTCCATTGGATTTATTTTCATAGCCAGGGAAAGATATATGCCGTTGATTTATTATTTATCTTTGCAACTAATGGTTTTCTTGTTATCGTTGAATCGGTTTTAAAAAGATATGAATGATTTTTGTCGATTTATTTTACATTCTTGGTGCGAGAGAATTACAAAATGTTTTATTTATATCGCTTTTTGAGAAATATATTATAAATGAAATTATATCATATTATTTCACAATGAAATGTTTTGTCCAACTTTGCGAATCCAAGAAGTGCAAATTGTCATGGCAAGAGAGAATTATAGATTGTAAAAAAAATGTCTCAAAAATTTATGGGGCTGAGTTATAATTTATGAGATTCGTGAATTTTCAGAGAGAAAGCTAATTCAGGACTATGGCTGGGTCCTCTTATGGGGCTGTGCGCAGCGGCGACCATCTTCAGGGAGGACAACAGTTACTCCGAAATATGTCTGATCGTAGGAATCGCCGGTGTGGGTTTGATAATAGGCTGTCTATGTCTCTACGCTCGCCTATTTCTACTCAGCGACAAAGTAGACGTCAGAGATTTTCAAATTTTGTATTTCCTGCCGTCAGGAATATCGTCCGCCCTGTTTTTACTTTGGGCCAATAAAGGTATGCGTGTTCGTTTTTACTTAAGGGATTATTTCTCGCTGTTTGCGGGATAATTACGGGAATCATGATTTTTCTTAGCCATGTTAAGATATTTTTATTAGAATACGTTAACATGGCTAAAAAAAATCATGAAAATCCTTTCATTAACCCACAAACAGCCAGATGGATGACGAATCAAAAGAATGACATGCAAAGTTTTTATTTTGCAATCGTTTTTATTTTTTATTTAATTTCTCCCTGCATGTTTGAATTTTTTTGTGTTTGCTAAGACAATATTCTGATTAATGAAGCGCAGGACTGCTCACGAGCGTATCCTGGGGCTTGGGAGTCGGGACGATGAGCACCTGGGGAGTCCTGCAGACAATGTCTTATTTTCCCGGTTGTTTTACCATCGGCGAAGCTACCGCGGTAATGCATGGCGTTATTTTGTTTGTCCTATCGACCGTGACTAATATTCCGCTCCGGTACCATTTGCCACCTATCCACGATGACGATATCGCTACCACGATACTCCAAGTGAGTATTGCCACCATTTTTTGGGACCACGATACCTTTTTTTTAATTTTTATAATAATATATTTTTTTAATCAAATTAATTAATTTTCAATTGATTTGATATTGGAATTTTGATATATTTCAGGTGGGTTTATTGTACGTTGGAATAAATTGCGCACTGTGCGGATTTATTAGCGCGCTGCGATCGACGAGAAACTTTTATCTTCTGACCATTGGCAGTCTGATACTCTTCGTTCTTCCGTTATTGCACATTTTGTTGGACAGAAGTCCGCTGATTTGGCTAATTGTCTACGTTTTCGGAAGCTTCTCACGGGTGATTACTTTCACCGATTTACAATAAAATTCGATAAATATTTTTATTCCTCCGACGAAAATGTTTGTTCATTGATTTTGATTGTACAATATTTCCAATTTTTTTTTTTTTTCAGATAGCTCTCGTCGTGTACTGGGGCTTCTGTCTTCTCCTGGGCATCGGCGTGCTGACT
>CAXAQZ010001011.1:0-18279 GCA_963971145.1 Sussaba pulchella | reverse complement strand
TGGTTTCCTCGTTGAAGCGATTCATCGAACGTTAAATCGTTCACGAAAGGCGGGACTTGTTTCAATAAATTGGCCATCAAGTGACTCTGCAATAATTTACAGATTTCAGAACAAATCCAAATAAAAGACGAAATTCAATCAAAAGTCGTAATTTTTTGTCGCCCACGAGGAAGAAGAAATTATTTTTCTCGAGACTTGCTCGCTGAGTTTCATAACTCTCGGTCGTTGCGGAATTAAACTTACGTCGTGGATCAACGAAATTTCGGAATCCCGTTCGAATTCCTTGTCATCGAAATGGTCGAATTCTTTTAACGTCGATGTCGCGTCTTCGTCGTCGTACTTTCGGTCTTCCGGTGTCTCCATGGAGTCTTGCAACGTGCTTGGTCGGTTATTCGGTGTTATGGAAACGAACGTTCCCTTAACGCCGTCCTTGTCGATCGCTTCCGTGCGATATATGTGATCCGGAGTTTCTTCCGTCACGATTGAAACCTTTTTCACACTTTCGTTCATCGAATTATTCGATTTCTCGGATCGTTTCTCGTTTCCATCATTTTCCGAGGAATCTTCATTGGTTTCGTCATTTTCTCGTTTTTCATCCGCATCCATGTTCGATCGTGGATAAGACGTTTTGGTTATAATTTCTTCCTTCATGAATCTCGAACGATGCTCGACCGTTTTGCTTTTGGGTGTCGTCGTCGTTTCCGTTACGCTCTTCAGGGACGTATCTTCGTTTGGTCCGGATGCTGGAGACATTTTCATGAAACTTCTTCTCACCGGGTTCACGGTCGTAGTCGTTGTCGTGAGAGATCGATTTCCAAACTGACCTCGTCGACGAATGTTTCTAGCAACCATGGAAGCCATCGTCGTTCCCGAAGGAATAATTTTTGACGAATTGGAATTATTCGGTCCCATCGAATTAATCGACGTAACTTTATTTGTCGACGATCCAGATTTGACCAACTCATTGCCTGCACGGCTGATCAATCTCTTGCGCGATTTGATCGGTTTCATAGTCGTAGTCGTGGAAGCTATTCGCCAGATTCTTGATCTCAAATTCATTCGAGTCGAAGGATTCGTCGTAATTGGGACAATTGTCGAGTTTTCACCTATCGAAGTATTGTTCAATTTTTTCTGTCTCACGGAAACAACTTTGGTAATTATTTCGTCCGAATTTTTGGTCATATTCGAACGATTCGTAATTGCTGGTTCCGTAGAATTTTGTTGGGCAAGATTCATCGATCCTTGAATCGGAATAATCGTCGTCGTAGTCGCAATTGCTTCGGCGATGGATTTAATCACGGAAAGTCTTATTTTTCGCGGATCAGCGACGGTGACGACGACGGGATCGTCATCGTCGTCGAGATTGAACGATCGTGAGTTGTAACGGCTGCTGTATTTCGTGATTGGTCGATACGCCGTGCCCACCTCTACGTTGTCGTTTATTCGGTCGTTTCGTCGCAATTTGTTACGTCGGATATTTTTCGACGGCACGTTGTAATGTTCCCAAGGGTAAATCCGTTTTTTACGCAATACCGTGCTCGACGCGTTCGGTTCTTCGTCCTCTTCATCGTCATCGTCGTCGTCTTCGTCGTCGTCGGAAAATTCAAAAAGTTTTTCGTACTCTCTGCGTGCTTTTTCCTTTTTCCTTCGTTCCTTCGCCAATCTCGCGCGTTTCTCCCACGGATATTCGTAACTGTCGATCGTACTTCCGGTATTTTTCGACTCCTCGACGGTCTCGGCCTCGTCGTGCTCCCAAGGAAATTTGTAGCGAGACGTTTTAGCCGGGGTCTCCTCGTCATCGGCGTCCTCGTCGGAGTCTGGAGAATATCCACGTCCGAGACGTTCGTCGTACGACGGTTTTGAAAAACTAGGATGATAAAACGCTGGCTTGTTTATCCGTGGACCCAATTCGGAATATTTCGGATCGTCGTAACTCTCGAAGGGGGAAAAAGGTCGTGAAGCGAAACGATGGAATTCTTTCTCGCCGTCGTAAACATTTTCGGCGTCTTTCGTGGTTTCTTCGTTTTCGTTTTCGGGATCTTTGTGAGATTTGTTGTTCGCGTGGGAATCCGGTTCGTCTTCAGCTTCTTCGGATTTCGATGAGTATTCGTCGTCCGAGTAGGATTTTGAAGGTCGTTCGAGTTGTTCGTATTTTTCGGGGTCTTCGTCTATTTCTTCTTGTTCTTCTTCGCGATTTCCTTTGGTTCTGGGTTTTTGATCAGGTTTGGATGGTTGCTCTTCGTCCTCGTCATCCAATTCCTCTTCTTTGTCCTTATCATGATCTTCCTCTCCCTTCCTGTTTCTTCTGTTCTTGTTTCGTGAATTTTCTTCGGATGAGCCTTCCGCAAAAGCTTCGGAATATCCTGGAGGTTCCGATTGGAGATAATCCTGGAGCCTGAAATATTCAGGAGTTCTGGTTGGATCGACGTTCAAACTTGAGACAGTCGTGACGTCTTCTTCGATATTCTCGTGAACGTCATAATTATTTTTTCGAGTTTTACCCTTTCTAGGTTCTTCCTCCGCCTCTTCTTCATCCTCACCCGCCTCCTCGCCGTAGTCCTCTTCCTCGTCCTTCGAATCTTCATTATCGCGTCGTCTATTTTCCGTAGGCGCTGTTTTTACTCCTCGTGTAGTTGATAATTGGATTTTGTACGTTTCATCGGGTTCATCGTGGAAGTCACGTCTGCCTGTAGTCCTGTTTTGTTCGCCAAGCTGTTCTTTCGGACCCATCAAATTTAATAACGCCTCTTCTCTGGCTTGTTCCTCATCAATGAGGATGGAAGCATGGGTAGAACTCGTGGGCGATATCTTTTCGCGTTGAATTATGTTGTATCTCGGTTCCTTTCTTCTCACGTCTTCGGTTCCAGCTGTTTCCAAATTTGAAAATTTCCCGTTCCCACCAACATCCTCGTTGGCTGAGGAGAACCGAATCCTTCCTCGATTCGTACGAACCACTCTTTCCGAAGCTGCAGGCTTTTGTTCGGCTTCAGCGCCTCTCGTAGTCTTTCTCAACATACTCGAACCCATCGTAGAATTAATCTTACCACGTACTCCAACATTCCTGGACTCCTCGGTGTTCATATCTCGATCGTAAAAATATTCCGAATCGTCGACGTTTCTCTTGTGAACTCTCACGGTTCTGAAATATCCGACCTTGACACCATCACCGCTTGGAGCACCCTCCGTTCTCACCCTCGTCCTGTACGACACTCTGTTGGTCCTGTAAGGAATAATTCGATAGCCCGGAAGATGATGGAGTTCCGGTACAGCAGGAGGCTGCGGTGGCAACAAACCATGAATCATGAGATTCCGTGGCTTCTCCTTTATTCGAACCCCCGGAAATTGTTCATCTCGATTTTTGGGATCAGCTGTCACGTAATTAACATTCGACTGCGTTGATGCAGTCGATACAGGCTCACCGAACGCTCGATACATTCCAGCCAAATTTTTTATCGTTCCCATCACGTCCTCGTAGACTTGTCGTTGATAAGGCGTTACTTGACGATGCTGCGGAATTTCGGTGGTTGATCTTTCGGATTTATTGTTCCGTCCGCGTGGTTCCGGTCGATTCCATCTGTTTCGACGATTTTTATTCGATCGCACTTTTGATCGTCTGGAATTTTCATTGCTCATCGTTTCAGAATTATTTCGGTCAACCTCGTGGATGACTCGATTTTGTTTCCACGACCTTCTTTCGGACTCGTTGATCTCCGGCCTTCTCGAAACGCGTTTGATCGTTTCGGGCGGCTGATTATTTTCCGTTTGTATGGCGAAGATTCTCGACGCAAATTTTTTCGTATCAAATTCTTTGGGCGGTCGAGGCTCACCTATTTGTTTCTCGAGAAACAACGGATTGTCCAACGGATTCTCATCGAAATATTTCGCGCGAAAGCAATCGAGCTTATCGCCGAGACCGTGAAGACGCGGTTCGTCGCCCCGTTGCTCGCGATCGGACATCGGCTCTTCCTTGTCGGGCAACACCGTTTCGAGATTGGGTTCAACCTCGTCACACTTGAGATAACTGTCGCGAGAATCGTAAAATTCCGTACCACCCAGAGTCTTCCTCGGTACTTGACGCGGATTCGTGATGTATTTTAGGGCCGAACTTTCCGGAACTTTCGAATTATCGTAGAAAGGATATTTCTCGGCGTTAAATTTGTTTTCGTTGGTTGAACGATTGCTGATTATTATACCGTTTTTGTCGTTTTCAATTATTTCGAGAACGTTCAAGGTGGGAACTTGAACGTCGATCTTGCCACGTTCTTCTTCCTTCTCCTCCTCTTCCTCCTCTTTCTCCTCCTTCTCCTCCGAATCCTCAAATGTCTCTTCGTCCTCATCCACTCCTTCTTCATTTTCAAATCGCGATTCGATCTCCTCATTTATCTCCTCTTCGGCGATCTTCGGAGATTCGTTCAACAAATCTTCATGCTCACGCCTTATTCTCGTCCCACCGGATTTCTCTCGACGAAAATTCTCATTTTTCGCCGATCTCGCTGCATCATGCGCGACTAATCGATTCGCTCCTCCAACAAAGATATTTCTTCTCGGTTGCCGATTTTTTTCCACCGACGTGTCGAACTCACGATTGACTTTCTCGCGATCGTTCGGGGAAGTAATTCTTCGAGATTTTCGCACTTCGCTTGTGTTTCTCGGGTTTTCGATGCTGCGATCATTGCCGAAAGATCTGCGCCTGCGTTTTCCGAATATAGTTTTGTCGATCGATCGGTATAGTCGTGCAATCGTCGGCCACGTTTGCGATCTTGGGCTACGATCGAATTTGGTTATCGGTTTTTCGAGTCTTTCGATACCCAAACGATCGGCGTAGTTGCTTCTGGTCATCGGCAAAGGTGGCAGCAACATCGTCGAGGGCACCTGACGATGATAATGACGATTGATCGGTCTGTGGACGGACGATAAATGATGACCGTGACGAAATTGATGAGGACCTTCGAACCCTTCGTTGTTGAAGACATTCGTAAATCGTTTATCGTAAGGTCTCTCCAATCCGTTGTAACGATCACGTCCGTGATAAAATTTTTTGCCCGGACGTCCACTTTCCCGCGTCACGGTTGGACGAACGGGACTGTCGTAATGATCGGTCGGATAATCTGCGTACGCGACCTGTCCCAACGGTGCCGGCAACGGTGGTCGAATGACGGTCAAATCTTCCTGTCGCGTGACAATATCGTTGTTCATCCACGGAGGACTCGTTTGATCCTTCGCGTCCCTAATTTGCTTGTATCTCGGACTCTTCGATCGGCCGATCGCATACTTTTGTCCGGATAATTTCCGAATTTCGCGATCGCACGGCGCACTCGTGGTCGTGGTTCTGTTGTGAGGACGAACGATCACGAGATAAGTTAATTTTTTCGGAGCTTGTAACGTTGCGCGATCGTCACTGTTCGAAATCGTTGATTGATCGTTCTCGGATTCTCGGGAAAACGAATTTGCCGTTGATTCCGAACTTTCTATTTCTGAATCGGATCGAAACGAATTAATATCGCTTGGAGATTTTCGATCGTGACGCTTCCATGAATCGTAGGCCGATGCTGGACTGTGATAGATCGGATCTATGCTGCTGCTCGCGAGAACGAAGTCACTGGGTTTGACGCTGGGAGGGTTGAAACCAAAATTATCAAATGCACGCGGAGTCGAAAGTGGGGAAGCAAAGCTTGGGATGGTTGTGAATTCTTTTGGCATGAAATTTGCAGCTTCGGTCAAGGTCGTTGCGACGTCACTGGGGGTTGAAAATTCGATCGGCCTCCATTGATCGTCCGCGAGTTTGAAGTAGTTCCAAAATATTTGTCCATAATTCGGAGTTGACGAGGAAAATTTGTCAGGGAAATTTTGCGGATTTTCCGAATTCTCGTAAACAGGAAAATCGTGAGGACTCGTCGAGGGGTTTGAAAACTCGGTTGGATTCAAGGATGTTGAAGGGTTATCAATAATATTCACGGGCTCGGTCGAACGAAGAACAGGAAGTTTTTCATTTTTAGAATAAAATCTTTCGTTGTTTGAATTATTCACAATTTTTTGCGTAGCTTTGTTGGCTTTATCGATAATTTCGTTTCTTCGCTTTCCGTAATCCTCGTTATTGGCAGCGTCTCGCTTGTCGTTGTGATCTTCGGATTCGTCCTCATCATCTTTGTTTGTTCCAGGATTTTTAAAACCCTTCGGAACTTCTTTATCCTCATTTTTCTTTGACCCTCTTCTAGAATCAAATCTTTCGTTGCTCAAATTTTCCACAATTTTTCTCGTCGCTTTGTTGTATTTATCGTCAATTTTTTTCCTTCGCTTTCCGTGATCTTCGTCGCTGTCAGCATCCTGCTTATCATTGTAATTGTTCGATTCGTCCTGATCATCCTCGTTGCTTCCAGGATTTTTCAAATCCTCCAGCACGTCTTTATCCTCATTTTTCTCCGACTCTCTTCTAGAATCAAATCTTTCGCTGCTCAAATTTTTCACAATTTTTCTCGTAGCTTCGCCGGATTCATCAATAATTTTATTCCTTCGCTTTCCGTAATCCTCATCGCTGTCAATATCCCGTTTATCGTCGTAATCGTCCGATTTGTCCTCATCATCCTCATTGCTTCCAGAATTTTTCAAATTCTCCGGAACTTCATTCTCCACATTTTTCTCCGACTCTGCATATTCTTTTTTCAAATCTTCATCGAGATTCAGAATTTCATTAACGACAACGCGTTTGCCATCGACTTCAGGATCCTGCCAAAGATTTTTGGCAACTTTGTATCGATCTTCCTCCGCGCTCGTCATCGTCGTTCGTTTCGACGGTTTCGCTTCTTCGATCCTCGACGATTCCTCGACGCGTTCTTCGTAATCGTCCTCGTAATCGTTCGATCCTTCGTCATCGAACGAATCCTCATTTCCGGTTTCTTCATTTTTCTCGTTCAACGGCGGATTCTTCGCGTTCTCTTTGGTTCTTCGTTCGTCGTCGAGTTTTTTGGCAAAACCTTCGTTGAAATCCGCATCTCTTATGTGTCCAGCGTGATCGTAAGCGGAATCCTCGTATCCTTCTTCGGTGTAAATCGTATTTTTCTTCGATTTCGACACGACTTCGCGCAATCTCGGCGCTGCCAAAATTTCCTCGGCCGTCTCGGCGGTCTCGATGGCTTCCGCTTGTGGCACGCGTTTCACCGTGTGCGTACCGCGAACCTGGGCGTACAATTTCGTCGGTACGAAGTCGAGAGGAACGTTCTTGTCCGGTGGAGGTTTTGCCCAATCACCGGGTTTTTCGTATTTCGGTTTGGTCGAGGGTTCTTCGGGATTCTCGTGCGACGTATGAGGCATCACGTGATCCGGTGGAGCTCCGTCGACGTCGTCGTTATCGTCATCTTCATCGTCACCACTATCGTTCGTGAGTCTGCGATGTCTTTCCGATGATGCGATCGCGGTATCGTTTAATTCAGATTCGGCTGACTTCCGGTCAAATTTCGTTTTGTGACTTGTCAATAATGACGGTTTTGTGGATCTAGAATTTTTTTCTTCCACCAGACTCGAAGAACTTCCAACGTCCACAGCGTAACATAGAATAAACAAATAACTTATCACGATTCTCAGATCCATATTATCACGGTCACCAAATTTTTTTTAGCATTATTGCAACAATTTTACGATCAAAGAAATATTTATATGTATTGTAATGATTATATTGTACGCGTAGAAATTTATTTCTTCGTGCAGTTCTTTAACAAAAATTTATTTTCCGATCGGATGATTCGTAATGTAGATATGAAATCGTTTGAGATTTCTAATCATGTTAGATCGTGGGATTGTTACGGACTGATCGCCGCGCGACGTTCGCAGTCTGATTTATAGTATTTTCTCGATGAAATCGGATGAAAGCACCGGTAGAACGAAAGCGAACGATGTGGATCGGGGAACTGGGATTCGATTAGACGAATCGTCGTTCGCGCCAGCCACTGATTGGTGTCCGGCGATTGATCGCTGTTCAGACCGCAGGTTTGTACGGGAACTCCATTATTCCGCGATATTGTTCGGTCTTCGAATCGTCTTTTCGAATTAAATTCATTGCTGCTGCTGCTGCTGCTGCTGCTGTTTGAAGGATACAAAACTTTAGATAAAGGCTGATTCAACAAGATATCTTATTACCTTTTTCTTATTATCAACAAGAGCGCGTATCTTCGACAGCGATTATTTCAGAGATGCTTATTTTTTTCTGATGGTTTTTTCTGACAATTGTCGTCTACTTGATCGGGAAAATTTAGTTATGGAGAGATATACAGTTGAACGACGTGTGGGAGTGATTTGAGAGTTTAATGAAAATGATCGTTTTCCAAGAAATGCATTTTGCGCATTGGGTGGTTTTTCAGTCAACAATAATCTGTCATCTGAGACGAGGATAAGCTGTTTGATGCAGGACTTTGAAGAATCCGGGTCGGCGCAAAAAGGGAAAAAAACCCTGCGTCATTGTTCAGTTCGTTCGACTGAAAATAAATTCGTCGAAATAATTTGAAACATTTGTTATTGAAAGTTATAAGGCATTGCCATGATTTTTCAAAAGTTAAGTTGACATCATTTTATTGGCATACACTATACAGTATTGATTGTAATATATATTGAGGTACTTATATGGATTTTTTCATTCGAACAAATTTTTAATTTTGTCTTCAATTTTGATTTTCTAAATAATGTATTTTTTTCCGAAAACGTCGATTTTTATTTTAAAAATTAGGGTTTGGACCCAAAAATTATTTTATAAATCGAAAACATTATAGATTATTATAATATATTATTATAAAAATATATTATACTAACGAAATCTTTTTGGTGAGAAGATCAGAGAAAATCCCTTGGTTTTCTCACAAACAACTAGATATAACCCCTTAATACATGAATGCCATTGAAGACAGAACCCTGGATGACGAAGAAAAAAATAATTTCGACCAGTTTTTGGGTGTTCTATTTTGAATAAGAAATCCTACGGTCTTGTTGAATCACCCTATATATACTAGATTAAACAATCCCATCGCAGACTGTCCATTTCGTTTTGCCAAGTCTACCGGAACGCAAAGCTTCGAGCGGCTATTAGTTTGAATCCGGAGTAGAGAAGAAAGTCGAGAGACAACGCCAGGACACGCTCTACGGATCAACGCGGAAAGATCTCGAGCCGTAAACGCTTTGGTTCTATGGTCATGGGTAAAATTATCGAGGAATTGAATCACGTGACAGCCATACCGATTCACAAGACCGAGGAATCTCTTCTGATCCGCTGCATCGATCTTATTTTATTGGATTAAAAGAATGCATTGAATGATAAAAAAATCTTTATTCCGATATAATTTTTATGAACAATAACAACAATAAGAAAGATCCAAACAACGCATATCTTAATATCTAAACCATAAATAATCGATAAAATACAAACGATGGTGAGATAACAATATATTTTGTATAGCACGTATTACCTAAATTTTTAATATTATTTTTTATTCGAAATTCATTAAATGTTATGAGAAAAATATTATGAGAAATAAATAATATTTTTTGATTATCGAACAATTATAGAACTAAGGATACTCTTTGAATTCGATGCACCATTATAATTTTATTAGATCAACGAGAATGCGATGAATAATGGAAAAACCTTTATTCCGAAATAATAAAAAAAAAATAAGAACATCAAAAAAATCCAAACAACGAATATCTCAACGTCTACAACATAAATAATCGATAAAATACAAATGATGATGAGATAAAAATATATCTTGTATAACACGTATCACTTAAATTTGCAATAAAATGTTGTCCTTCAAATTTAATTGAATAAAATTATGAGTAGGTAATAAATAACATTTCTCGATTATCGATGAACTATCAATGAAAATAAATATGAATCAAGAATTTTAACCAAAACAGTGAGGCTCGAGATTATTCTCACTTCGAATGCACTTCAGAAATTTTTTACAAATCCTACGAGACGCGTAATCAACACAAGACACAAAATCAACTTAATTAAAAATACGATTAAAAACAAGAAATGATAAATTAAAAAAGTATATAATGTCAGGTACATTAGAAAGAATTATGCCGTTGATTTACGAGGAAAACATGGGTTTCCAAGAATTGTCGGAGCTGACGGGTTGAACAGACGGAGATTGAGTGGTTATGTGGGGTTCGGCCGATTGCAGCATCGATGCTTCCGGTTTGAAAAAATCTATGATCGGATGATAGTTGTAATTGACACGTCTATTGGGTTCCTGATATTCCTCGTCGAATCCGCCATTGTGAAGCCTCGTCGAGGCGTCCACGTCATCGTCGAAAGGTTGGCTAAACCTGAACCCACAATTTGTAATTAAATAATTTTCTCTCTACAGTTTATAATTAATATTTCTATTTGAAATTAGTAATTGTTGAAGCGTGAAATTCTCATAAATACAATTGTTTACTTACCAATTACTTATGTTGCTGTTGGCGCTGGCGCTGTCACTACTGCTGCTGCTGCTGCTGCTGGTGCTGAAACTGACCGTTGACCCTGAGCTCGATGGATCTTCTTCGAGATCGGTGCTGGACTCGCGCCTGAACGGTCTGCTCGCAGGTCTGAGCGGTCTTTTCGGCTTCATGATCGGACCTTTGTAACCGGGAGCTCGTGTATTTGGTGCGTGTTGTTGAGGAAGCTTATCGAAGGGCCTTGAAACCGTCGATGGCTTCTTTTTTCTACCGGGAAGGGCGAAACTCGGACGATTTGAAGTTCCAGCGTCGACCAAGGGTTTCTTGGGGTTTGAGACTGAATAAAAAATATTTATAGACATATATTAAGAAGTGTTTCGAAAAAAAAATTGTTTAGGCAGGTCACAGGTTTGAAGTACGCACTATCAAAAAATGGCTGCCGAAATCTAAGCCCGGTAAGACTCTTTCAAGAGATTCCGCAATTATAATACAGAATTTGCTTTGAATTAAGACGTAAAAAAAAATCTTTCACCAGTTGAAATCTATTTTTCCAGTAAATATAAATATTTTTCATCACAAACATTTTTTTAATTCATTTTAAATTTACATTTTTTCACCCTCATCATTTCCGTGTAAAGTTCCATTTAAAAATCGTTTGAATTATTTTCGTACGACTCACCAAAGTTATTTTCCGACGTCAATCCCGGTTTGTACTTCGAGAGATAACTCGTCGGCCTCTCGGAATAATCGTTGGACGCCGAGCTTTGATCCTTGGTCGCAAAATCGGCACCCGGAAAACCTTCGCGAATAGACGACGGGGGATCTTTTTGATTCGGTGGAAACAGATCGGCGTAACCGTGCACGTGACAGCTGCAGCAAGTCGGTACCTTGAAGATGTCCATGTGAAGACCCAACGACGAGTCCCAAGTCAACAGTCGGTGATAATTGTATACTTGAATGCACGACGAACGATAATTCTCCGATATGAAGGAACAACTAGCCTTTGGTTGTCTGCGAAATCACGATACAAACGGTTAGATTGCTACAAATTGCAAAATTTATCGATCGATCGTCGATCGTAATTAATGGTGAGGGGGTGGGGGGTTTCTGTTTGTTCGTCGGCTATTTAGTCTCGTTTAAAGTTCGACGAACCATGCTTGACGGGATAATGTTTCGCTGTGTCATGCATTTCTTCACGTGTTGCAATTTTTTTTCTCATTTGTAAAAACAATTTTGCCAATCGAGTTGTGTAAGTCCCGGATTTGTAATTGACGCAAATAGCGTAATGATCTGAGATTTCTTCTTTTCAACCTAATTTTTTTCCCGTTCTTAGTCGCGTAATTGAGTAGTTTAACGAATAGTCGCGTAACTCCGTTGATACATCGAGGATCGAACGCTATTGATCGTTCCGGAACAAAATAAATTGGATTTTCTTGTGTACAACAAATTTTAGGATGTAGATTGCCGATTGTTAGTTCGTGTGGAGGAGACTTACGAGCATTTTTCCAATCGGAGTGTCTGCGTGTGTTCTCCGGTGTTGATTATGTACTTCCACATGCCGGAAACGGCTCGGGCCAATTGGGGCCGGGCGTACATTATGCTGGAGGGACAAGTGAAACCCTCCTCAACGTTGTCGTACGGCGATGGGTAATCGGCTCGTCTGGGACAAGACCGAAAAAATAAAAAAGGTAAATTGCGAGTTCGACTCCAACAGAGGGTTCGGTACGATTTTTTGTTTAATTAATTTCTAGAAATCTATAAGATCAAGGCCTAGGACTTTCGTTATAATTTTCCTGTACGCGCTAAGTGAGACGTTGTATTTCTTGATTTTTTTGAAATTTTAGTTGTAGTAGTTTCGGAAATAAGGAAGGGAGGGGGGAGAATGCTCTACTTTCGAATATCGTTGGGGATACATTTTTGGCTATGATATTTGAAATTATAAAAATGATATTTTTGTAGTCTAGTTAACAAGCTGTTTTGAATGATACCCAACATGGTACATGAAATTGAAAAAAATAATAATTCAAATACCTAATTTGCCCACGCCTTAATTCTTATATGACTATTTTTAAGTGTCAACTATTGTAAAATATGTTGGTTAATAAGATGTATTAATATGGAAATAAATAAGTAAATGAATAAAGACATAAATAAATAAATGAATAAATAAATAGTTAAATGAATGAATAATGAAATAAATAAATAATGAAATAAATAAATGAATAAATAAATAAATAAATAAATAAATAAATAAATCAACAAAGGATATGGTTAGAAAAATACTACCAAGCAATTGTTGTTGGCTCGTTCTCACAATATTTCAATAATTCGATCGTAAAGCATTGTTGCTTATTCGCAAATCGCTTCCGATCGAAGCATAACGAAACAGCAGCGCTAAAAATACTATTTCAGTTAATTTTTATGAGACGCTACGTGCTGGTTTTCATTTTTATTTTTATGTTTATCGTTGGCAAACCGGATAGCTAGAAAGCCTGACGTTTAACGACACTCGTGAATTATTCGCGATTGGGTTGCACTAGCGTTTGCGTACATTGTTAACGGTTGGAATCGCGAAATTAATTAATTTTACACCGGATAAATGAAATATCCGATGGTTGGACAATATCAAACGAATCTTCATAGATCGTTGACCGGATTGTGCGTGTATACGCGCGTGTTTGTGTGATATTTTCCACGCGTTATATTTATTTTCGTGATGCAAAACTCCGTCGGCCTTCCCGCGTCTCCGCGTAGAGAACAATTCGAGAAGTGAAAGGCTCGATTCTCGAAGCCTGAACGACGTTCGCCGGTTGTACAGCCGAGCGCTTCCGGTGGCTCACCGCTCGGGCGCGCGCTCGTACGAATTTAATTAAATCGAAATGAATTATTTATAACTCACTGACCTTTTTAATTCGTTGCTCCCGTAACGATTTTCGTACCGATTTTGTAGTGAAAATGCCGTTGGAACGATGTTTTCCGTTTCTGAAATGTCCTGGCTTTTGTAATCCGTCAGCAGAGCGGCAATCATTTCTTTATTTCCTCTGATGCTTCTCATTATTGCTTCACTGAAAAGTGTGAAGATTTTCATTGTTAATTAATTATTTTTTTTTTTTCAATCGGTGTCAGGATTTGCATTTGATGGACAGATTCTTATCGAATAAGGTTATTCGATTAAGATCAAAACATGTTTTTACATATTATTTCCGTCGTCAGTTTTTGTTCCTGGAAATTTTCCGAATCCAAAATTCTAAAGATCTTAAACATTTCATCTGGCAACGGCAATACAGTGATAAAATTAAAAGGAAAAGACAACGTGCCGCGTCCGTTCACAACCTAGCTGGATGATTTATTTATTATTATTGAAATTATTTAATATAATCAATAAAAATACTAGCATTTCCATCAGTCGTATATACTCGAAGTTCAATTCACAGATGAGCATAAGCGAACCGACGAAAAGAGTAATTGCTATACTACTTACTGTGGATAATTAACCGCTTCGAGACAAACCGTTTTGGTAAAAAACGTGCATTCAGCGGTGGAAGGTTCTTTCCTGACTTCGGTTGGTCTCCTTGCTGGTCTCTTGGATGGCGGGCGGGATCCTTCTGCTGGACCAAAACCAAATTATCAACATAAAAATAATGATGATGATAACAAACAATAATAATAATAATAATAATAATAATAATAATAAACATAATAATAATATTTTTTCTAATGCAAGAACTTTGATTAAATGAATCGTAAGAAAAACGATTAGCGATCATTACCCGGAAAAACATTTCTTCGATTCGAGATGGGCGGTCGTCGCGGAGGCGACTGATTACTGTAATAATACGGACGCCTGCCTCTGTTCGGTCTCGACGATCTCAACTCGTGCGCCTGCGAAAATAAACACATTTTTCTCAACCTCCGGCAAACGATTAAAAAAAAAAACACAAAAAAAAAGTTACGTCCAATACAGCACAACGCGGATGGACAATTAATAACGCATTCGAATGACTCAACCTCCAATTTCTCCAGTCACGCGCTGATTGGGGTCTGGAGCATCTCTTTTCCCATTTCAATGTGTGTTTCAGCGTGGCAAAATACTCATCGAATTAGCAACAAAATCATCGACTCGCAACACCATTCGTTACGATGAAAAATAATTACGTCAGATCGAGCGAATGTTCATTTCTGACAATGAACAATTTATTTTGAAGAGCGGTTTGGAAGATTTCGTGAGAAAAAATGTGATTGAAATTGGCTGGCGAGAGAATCCTTTACGACAAGTCGTACGAAGAATTATCGTTGAATCGAAGCTTCTTCGCGAGGGAATAACACGCAATAACGTACACGCTGTGGCGGAATCGTGATTCTAGTTACTCAAGGGATCGAATAGTGAGAAAACGCGTTTCGGACTTTCTAGCACAGTCTTTCATACGAAAAAGGTAAATCGCGTATCGTTCCTTCGTTCAAATCTGGGATTCGAGAGTCTCCATATATCAATGACAGAACGATGATTAATCCCACGAACAGATATGTTAGGTTGTATCAATGATACTGAAAATATATATTTTTTAGGTGTTCGCAAGAACCGTATTTTTTTTCTTCGTTTTTTTAAAGGTTTGCCAATAATTAAAAGTAATCAGGGTTGAAGAATTTCAGTCGATGGATCTTGGACAGTATAAAAAAAAATTGTTGAAGAAAAAAAAGATCACGAAGGAGAAAAAGCATTCATTGTATTGTAAATGTATTGTGTATTAAGAAAATATATACTGTCAATAAATATTTTTTACGTCAACTACTAAAATATCATCATCGATACTTATATTTTTATGGACCATCAGAGGACTGAAAAGTTTCATGGGCGAGTTTAAAGTGCGTTCGAAGACTCGTCGGTGCCCGCTCGTGGGTGATGCTTTTATACATTACCTCGGGCAATTCTTCCGGTAATTCGTCGGTGGTTTCTTCGTCTGGAAAAATCGTCGACAAGTCTATATTCGCGGGTAACATCGGATCCGTCGTAACATTGTCCTGATTCTCGCGACCGATGAAGGACCGCGATTCCGCGTGGGGAGAAAACGTTGAATCGTTTCTGGATATTCTGGACGATATCGAAGTCGCCATCGGAAGCTTTTGAGGAGTCGACGTGCTGCGACGATTTTTTCCCGAGTCACTCATCTGTCAAAAAAGAATTCAGGGATTCAACGGAAATCATCATCATCAGCTGGATATCAAATTAGGGAAATTCAACCTCGATTCTAATTAATTAATACTTGGCCTTACAATGCAAAATAAATAAATAAATGAATGAATAAAAGAATAAATGAATAAGTAGATAAATAAATGAATAAATAAATAAATAAATAAATAAATAAATGAATAAATAAATAAATAAATAAATAAATGAATAAATAAATAAATAAATAAATAAATAAATAAATAAATAAATAAATAAATAAATAAATAAATAAATAAATAAATAAATAAATAAATAAATAAATAAATAAATAAATAAATGAATAAATAAATAAATAAATAAATAAATAAATAAATAAATAAATAAATCAATAAATAATTAAGAAAAATAAGATTTTCGATTAAAGTAAAACGTTTTTCTTACAGACGAGTCAACACCGCGAATGAGTGCAGTTCTGTTTTTCGATAAATGACCATCAACCATCAACGACGTTGATAGTTTTTCGTTTGACTGTTCGTCTTCACTCTCGTAACTGGCTTCATCGATACTGCCATCCCTGTCAGTTGCCAGTACCGCAGAAACTAGCAGACTTGCCTGAAAAAATGCATGGATTCAGTTTATCGATTTCCATTTCGTATTTCAAAACCGAGAGTTCTTGGAAACTGCTATAAGATTATAGATCTTATGCTGAGAAACTTAATTTCACGTATTAATACCGTTTTGTGCCCACACAAATTTAACGAGGTGAAATTCTTTGCTTCATGTGAATTAAGACGATAAACATTGGGTAGAGTCGTTAATTCTCTATGAAACGACATTTATGCATTAGAAAGTCAACGAACGCAAGCTTTACAGCGAAGACCCGTGTCGTTGTCGCTTATTTGGCGAAAATGATTGAAACGCGTGATGGTGATTTTGCCGGATGAGGGAGGGAAAGTTACGGTTCGATTTAGAGGGAAAAATTGGATAAAACGAAAAAACGCTTACGAGAACTCGCGTAGAATTGAATGTTTCGAATTTTTATTGCCAACGATTTCATTGTATATTTATTGACTGATTTATTCATTGAAGTATTTATTTCTCTATTTTTCAACAGCGTTTTTCGTTAATTAAGTAAAGGATTCATTGATAAACTCGTCAACTGAATGACGAAAAATTTGTTCTCTCGACCAAAATCTAATTGATAAGAAGAAATTCCATGGTAAAAGTATTTTTGCGATATTATGGAGAAGTTACGAGACAGGTCTTGTAAGATAAGAACATTTTTTCGTTTGACAAATTTTTTCTGACAAATGACAAGTATTATTTACTCTCCTATCATTTCTATCAATGCACACTTCATTATTTTTATCAGCGAAACATTTTGCAGATTCGGATTTGAAATACATCGTCTGCGATTATTCTAATATATTTTGTGCAGCAGTGTTTTGAATAAATCAATAAATAAACGAATAAAAAAGTTTGGCAATGCCCAAAACTACATTATCCAGAAATCTCGCTTCCCAATTCTCATCGCAAAATACAGCATCCACGCAGTCTGATTCCCTCCAATAAACGTCGGATCACGAAACGTTACTCACCAGGAAAAGCAGCTCAATCGCTGCACCGCCCGGCCTCATCCTGCAATTTTCCCAGCCTAAGATATTTCACTCAAAATCTTCCTCCGCAACAAATCAAAAATTCACATGTGCACACAATCACTAAATAATACACCAAGATCGTCACAAAAAATGAACGCTCTATTCAATCGAATTAACAAAACAAAACAAAATAAAAAAAAACTAAAAACACACAAAACCGAGAAAAAAAACCATCTAACAGTCCGAAGAGCGACAATCGAGGATGCAGTGAAATATGTACTTAAAACTGCGGGATCTTACAAACTCCACGCGAGCACGTCGAGCTTCGAGTGACGAATCAGAACGATGCCTCGATCGTTCGACGACGAGAGCTCGGTACGATTACCGCCGACGGCTCCTCCGATCTTTCTTTCTTTCACCGCGCGCACATCCTCTCCTTTTCCATCGTTTCTCGCTCGTTAGTTTTACCGGTAACAGGTGTTTGCCGTCCCTCCGAGTTTTTGTAGGTCAAAAATCGTTCGCCACGCGGGTAACGCGCGGCACCGAGAGTGGCGAACGCCTTCGCCTTGCTCGCGGTTGCCGGTTGGGCCGCGGTCGCCGAGACCGTCGCGAGATTATTTTCTTCCGGGGAGGGAGAGGGATCAATGGCACGCGCTATCCTTCGAAAGATGCGAAGAAAAAAATATGCAAGCGGTTCTGCAACCGGGGTGAATGTCTACGATGTGTCCCAGTCGTTGACTAATAAACTGAATTTTTTCAATTTAATCGGACGGAATTTTACAATGTTACTATTATGAACTGTTAAACTTGTAATAATAAAAATAATAATAATGATAATCGTAATAATAATAATGAGAATAGCAAAAACTAATTAAGGTTATTTCAGTATTTCATTATTATGATTATTATTATTATTATTATTGACTTATTATTATTATTATTATTATTATTATTATTATTATTATTATTATTATTTATTATTATATATTATTATTATTATTATTATTATTATTATTATTTATTATTATTATTATTTATTATTATTATTATTATTATTATTATTATATTATTATTATTATTATTATT
>CAXAQZ010001009.1:0-28815 GCA_963971145.1 Sussaba pulchella | reverse complement strand
AACCCAAATGACCTTAAAAAAAAAAATCATACCAAATTTGTAATTTCTTTTTTGCGATTCATTGTCTGACAGTTTAACGTTGAATTTCGACATTTCCATCGTAGAGTGGTTCAGTCCCGTGTAAGTAGTGAAATTGACTAAAGTGAAGAGGATAACGTCGTGGGGTTCCAGTTTATCGGATCATCGCTATTGAATCACTCCATTAGTAGGACATATCCCTATATAAACCACCCTCAATCGTGCCCGAACTTGGTTGTCAATACATCGCGCAACAGTGTACGAGCGAGCGAGTGAGACACATCGAAACCGATGAGAGACGACCGAAACCCGGCGACGATCTGTCCCCCTCTCCCCCCGTGCCCCCAGCGCCCATCAAGGATGAACCCAGAGGCTTCTCTCGAAATCGTTGCTGCAACAGACTGTGACATATTAGGCCACCCCAACGAGGGCATCATCCCCTCTGGCCTAAGAGCCCCATAAGAGGGTGACTCTGCCAGTGCTTTGGGTCGGCGTTCTATCTGCTCACTCGTCGTGAATTTATTGTTTCGCGATTTAGTGGCCAACCGACCCGTGGGAGAGATCTCAGCCCTTCGGTCGTACGAGGTTGAGAAAATGATTCGCCGCTATCTACGACTTTGTATGGAGGACCACCGCTGAGCTATAATACAGCGCATTGCGGATAATACACATATATGCATGTATGTGTGTATAAATTTATGTTTCGATGATGTGTCGACGGTCAAAGAACACAATAAATAAATTACCGCAGCATCTGGTGAAACGTTCGACACAGATACTGCGTGGAAACGGTTCCGTGAGTGTTATTAATTTATATGGTGCAAGTGATGGGACATGGGAAATGGAAATAAAAATTTACGGAAGATCTGGTAGCCCTCCGAGGCTTCGCTATTGACGCAAATCATTTTTGTGTCGTTCAATGGACGTTGAATGTTGATATCATCGTCAGATCTTCAGATTTGTTTTATCAATGTTACTGTTAGCGGAATTTTTTGGGTGATGATGAATGTGGCCGGTTTGGGAAAAAGATTATGCTTCGCTTTCTTTGTCGGGGGAGTTTTTTTTTTGACTCGACAATTATTGGGGTAATTTTGGTCGGAACTCCGAAAATTCATGGCTGGAGGGTGACGTTAGATATGGAAAGCACATCGACGCTGTAGCCACAATTACGGGAGATATTTTCGGGTGCTTTGTAAAAAATATTGCGCTTCGTTTACCGTATCTAAAATTGTTTCCTTTTCTTGTACTTCACATTTCTCGGGAAAATTTTGGTCGGAACATGAAAAATTCATTGCTGGAGGGTGACGTTAGATGACGTGAGGGTATCGGTGCTGCAACCATGATTACGAAGCCGGAGTGTCCCGCGAGAACCGAGGTTAAGCTCTTTATAAAGCGCGTTTATATAAATACGAGGAAAATGATGTATGCGATAGTGCGGCTGGTTTAATAAACGCGTAACGGGGCAATGGAGTTGCGCCCCGGACGTTTCATAACTCGGTGGTTACGTGTGACACCAGTAGCGGTGGGGAAAGAGAGGGATACGCAGTGATTTCGTAATGATAATCGAGGTGCCCAGGGGCACGAGCCTGGCGCTTGTGATAGTCGTGCCAATAAGGGCATCCGAAATGCAAATCAGGAGCGCTATAGCAAGGCCGCCACGAGACAACCGCGGCTGATCGGAAACGGTGACGACAATATCGTATCAGAAGCCTGTTCGCGTTATTCTCATTCTTACTATTGATTATTAAGTTTCTTTGAATTTACATTTTTCCAAGATGATAGGAAATATGTTTGAGGCTAGAAATAGCTGATGATTGCAGCGTCGAGTGTTATCAAGGATGAAAATTAGTTGATTCAATATTTTGCAGTGCCACGAATTATAGTTATCACTTTATTAAGTTTATTTTTTATTATGGAAATAGAATATAAAATTTGATTACGATACATTTTTAGCGTGAAACTGTTAAGATTTGTCATGGAAATATAGATAGAACGTTTATTCATTATTCCGGGATACGAAAATTATAAGAAATTATTGGTATTACTAGTCAGTCGAATATCGAGAGCTCTGAAGATGGCACTGCTGCGTAAGAATTAATCCACAGACTTTCCATTGAAGAAACCATAACGAATTAATTATTTCCGCTTTGAAATTCACATCTTTTCCAATTACATCGAACCCCAAAAAATATTAACCCGACAGTATTGCACAATTTTTATTTTGAAACAACTAAAAACCCGTTCGAGCCGCCCTACTCTCATCACTCAGGAAAAATTGTCGATTCTCGACGCCTGTAGCGGACATTTTCTCGACCCAACCGGAGGCAATGATGCTCCCCGGGGTTTTTAACAATTTGTTATTTTTTTAAAATTCTTTTCCCGGTCCGTTCCCGATCGCGCCTTGTAATAGCTCGGCAAAACGACTGAAGCACGACGGTTCCACGATCGTTCGCTCCTTCTTTAGCTATGCATATAGATATACGTATATGGGTGTCAATACTAGATGGATCTGTGCACGCGGATACAGCAGCCGCCCGAGAGAACGGTAGATAATGATACTTTCCACAAGTTTTCCACCGCGCGTCCGCTGGTTATCGTTCGTATCCATATGTATATGTATATCCACGCATGTGTGTATAAGGTCGTGCAATTACCGCAAAACCGGTTTAAAGTCAAATGTACGTACGTGAGCGTCGCGGCGGTGTTGTCCGTCCGCGTATGTGGTATATACGAGACCGTGCTGCAACCAGCAACCCGTCCGTTCCTGCAACTCGCGCGCATACACGAATATATAATTCTATTCCAAGTAATCAAAATCACAAGCTCAAAAAAGAGATAAAGATGTTTTCAAAATGATAAGGTAGAGAGAGAGAGAGAGAGAGAGAGAGAGAGAGAGAGAGAGAGAGAGAGAGAGAGAGAGAGAGAGAGAGAGAGAGAGAGAGAGAGAGAGAGAGAGAGAAAGTAATATTTATTTCTCTCAAGTTTCGTCATTTCAATTTCTTTCGGTGGTGTGAGTAATACACCACCGAAAGAACCAAGGTCGTGGGTAAGTTAATAGAGAAAAAGTAATAAAGACAGAAGAGAAAAAAAGGAAAAGGAGAATAGAGTCAAAGATTTTTCAAAGAGAAGAAAAACAAGCACATAACTCAGTACCATCAGAATCCTGGCAAATAAATTTTTGACAAGATCTAAATCTAATAACAAGTCGTTGCATTTCAACATTGCGGATTTGAGTCCTATCAATTGCATGCATTAAATTGGTCAACCACAGATTGTCACCGATCGAAAGACAGCCCGGGAAATTCGTTAGCGCCGCGTTTGAACAATCATCAACAGAGCGTCGATGGAAACTAGACGAACTCAAACCGCATGCCCGGAACTTGAAGACGGAACATTGGCAACGCAGCCCGCATTGGCGCACTCAGCGGACTCACTAGTTCCAACCACAAATCGATGGGGTACGTTCTTAAACTTTTGATCCGGTAGAATTAGGGTAGTTTGAAGTTGACGCTCGAGCTAGCGTAGGTACTTTGTTAACGGCGAAAGTTTAAGTATCACGCGTTAATCCGGCGATCTCCTATCAAGCATATGTAGAAGGAAAAATATGGCGGCACATGAAATCGCTATGAAACACACACGTACACAGCTGATAAGACCGTTGCAGTTACTGAACTATGTCGCAGTCGCGTCGAAAACCAGAAACGTTTTTTTTTCGTTCATTCATTTCTTTCCGTAAGCGGCTTCGACACACAGAGCCATGCTTCGAAAGTCCGCGTAATGCGGATGCGGGGTAATTGACATGAAATTAAACCTCCCCGACGTGGACAGAATTAGTTAACTCCACAGTCGACACGAACGTGCCTTCAAACGCCGGAGGCTCAATCACCTCGCCATCCCAAATGCCTCCAGTAGCCTCGATTCAACCCAACCCAAAGTTCCAGAACGCAGCGCTCTGCCTACAAATCCAAAACCCGACCCAAACTAAACTGTACACGCGTTGACAACCGCATTAACGCGTTACCGTAACTAAATCGCATAACGCGCGATAATCCGCCTTTGCCATCGTAAATTTCTCGCTCGCCCGACTCTGCACAATCCAGCACGGATTCGCGGCATTTCTCCTTCACCGACGTATCAAAAACTGACATATCCGTCACGCATGGATCACGTGACCGGTGCAATCGTCCATTGACTCGTGTGTTCTCACGCGTGGGTCACGCGCGCATGTGTGTGTGCGTGTGTGTGTGTCAGTGTCCTGTCAAATACGCGGGCACTCGCACCCTTCGCAAACAATACGCGCGTATGAAGCCTGTGTGCGATACACAAACACTTCTGGTCTTTTATTTCGTAGGTTCCGTCGAGTGGCGCGAGCCGAAAACGAAGGCGGTTGGTCAGATCGAAGGCGCACGCGCGTAGGCACGGTGTCACCCTCGATCGGTGTCCCATCATCGGCTCGATAAATCACACCGGATGCCCCCGACGAGAGAACCAAACACGGGAACAGCCGGGAGTGGATACATAACGGGGTGTTTGGTGTTTTGGCTCGCGCCACGGGGGTTTGACCCAATCCCCTTCTCGACCCCCCCCCCCCCCCCCCCCCCCCCCGACTCCCCTCTCTTGAAGCCTCGACACGACGGTTTCTTTGTTTCTTTCGGTTTTCATTATACTCGTCATTTCTCTTTTGCTCGCTCATCCCAATTTAACCTTCGTCTTTGTCTTCGTCTTGTTCGGCATCTTGCCTTCGTCACTCTCACTCTCTCTCGCTCTTTGTTTTTTTTTTCGAGTACCTCGACGTAATATCGGTCTCGTGGCTCGTGAATGGTACGCGTGAGAGGGATTTACCGGGGTTCAAGGAGGGAGGAAGGGGATTCGATAAAATCGCGGGAGAGAAGGCAGCGGGAGAAAAAGGCAATCGTAGTGGGAAGAACGCTTTCGCCGCGGGGCTTTTGTTCGACAGTCCAAAGCGTCTGCCGGAGACGACTTCCAGCACGTATATAGTCAGTTTGTATTGCTATGCGGTACAGTATTGCGGTGTATGCATTTATTATAAAAGGTACCGAGAAAAAGAGCGAGGGCGAGGGTCGGGGAAAAAGAGATTGGAGTGGAGGACGCGCCCGATCGCGTACACCGCAATGACGCCGCGATGATGCGTCCATCGATAATGCTCGGTAATTCGATGTAACGCGCGCGCGCGCACGCCAGGAACATTGTTTGCCGCGGCGAACGTCTTGAGTTTTCAATTACCGTCTGGTTCATGCCTTCGACGATTATGGGGATATCCAACTATCTTTGGATCCCGGCTTGACTGTCGGTATGTACGTATATGTGTTTGTATTGATATATGTGCACATACCACGCAGTCGTTGTGAATCTGTTGATATAGAGTGAATGAAAGAAGCCTGGTCACCATTGCAACGAAGATCGGGAAGGAAACGATTAATTGAAAAGGAGTAGCCGGAATGTGAGATGCGTTTCAGATTTACAATCACAGTGAATTGAAACAGTCGCGTTCATTTACATTTCTGGATGCTGCGGTATCTCGTGAAAGCAAATAAGGATTAGGTGTGGGAGTATGTGTCATTTTTTTCGTGCAGGAAAAACTTAATTGAATCATTTGGATCCCGCGATTAAAAATTATACGAGAAAATATATTTTCCGGGCTTGTTTTAATGAAATATTGTATGAATTATTATTAAAGATTAATTAAAAGACGAATAAAAAATGATTGTTTGATGGCTTTGATGGAATAATTGTTTTCAATCAGTTAGATATGATTTACGATTAACGAGTTTAGTGTCGCTGGACAAGTAAATTTGATTGAGAACATTCGTATCATTTTGAATTATTATTGGAGTTAATTTTTATTAGATTCAAGATCTTCCAATAATTTATACGGTTTCGTCACGTTTGACTAAGAATAATTGAGCTATCAATACAATAGAGCTGGTGAGAACATTAAAATATCTCAGAAGCCCGCAACTCGTGAACAAAGAAAGAAAACAGAAACGAAGAAAAAAAGTCGATCAACAACGGCATTTAGTTGAAACGTCGACGCAAGCAATAAGATAAATTCCAGTGATTATGTTATTCTACAAGAACATAAAGATCTCTCGTATTTCAAACATTGGAAAACGCGGCGTGAAATAATAACAGCTATTTAACGTAACTTGAGACGTAAGTGATTAAAAGTCCCAGCGGTAAGATAAACCGGTGATAATTACAGGTTTTACAAAGCCGGGTATGATTATTAGCATTATTTGTTGGTTATACCGGTCTATCGGTTGAACAATTTGTTCGTTGAATTTGTCATTGCAACCATCAACGACCAGGAATTAATAATCAAAACTGAATCTGCCATGTAATGATTAATTTTTGTTGTTTTAATTGATTTAATATCAATCAATTGAGTTCAAAATTCGTCAGTGTTTATAACAGTGGAACAATAAGAAAATAAATGATCTATTATGAGTAAAAATCATAATAATAATCATGATCATAACGATCCATTGTCAAAATTCAAATTTATTTATCAAAATATATCAGATATTATAAATAAAAGGTCCACGATAATATACCATTTTTATTTCAGTCAAAACAAAATTCGTGCTTTGACTGCGACGTAGTTTTGCGATGAAACAAAGACCGGAATACAACTGTCGTGCTTTTATACTCGATAGATTTGTTCGCGAAGTCTGCGACGATCCGTGCGTGCACCTGAATTTCCGTTGCATTGACGGAGCACCGATTGTGGTCGCGTGACGGCCGCCCGTACGCCATAAGATTCTCGCAAACTTTTATCATTCGATGATGTGTTATTTCATCGAGCTTGTCATCGAAACTTTTTCCGCGAATTAATATCGTATCTTTTATCGGATCGTCGAGAATGAAGGACGAAATCTACGGAAATGAAAGTTTGTCGTCATTGATGGTTGCGAGCGTGCTGAGGGACTATGGGTCATATTTGCAGAGAGAATATAAGCAGAGGACGTGTACGAAGAGTTTCGTGGCGTGCTGTTGGTGTAACGGAGCCGCTTGTGCTTCGCTCGATGCGGAAGGTATCATTTCCGGTACATCGATCAATCATACTTTCACAGAGCCCGCGGCGCGCACACAACCTGGGCTCGTGAATCCCGAAGAAACCGGGCGTCGAACCATAACCGCCATGTTGTCACCCTCGTGAACATCTGCTACCGCGAAATTTACCGTTCGCCGGTAGCAAGAGTGTCTCTCGACGACGTGCAAACTGGATGGCACGAAGAGAGAGAGAGAGAGAGAGAGAGAGAGAGAGAGAGGGAGGGAGAGAGCGAGAGAACATGCGGAGAGGCAGGGATTATTGTATTATCGTGTGAATATGAATGTAGCCGGGAAAAATGTATTTACACGTCACACGTCGTTTCTTTCCGTTGCACCGGTTTTGACATGAAAGTGAAAGCTCGAGTGTGTAGTTCGATGGTTTTCAATGAACGAAAGACCGTGGAGATGTCGAGAAAACGCGAGATGAAAAGAATTTATTGAAGTCTTCGATCTTATTTAATTTCTTTCCGATGGAGAAAATTGTTTTGATGGAAATGGGAGAAGGGAAAAAGGTGTTGACATTGTTGAGACGTGTCGAAGCTGTAGAAAAATGTGTTGGAACGTTTGGAATAGTTTTTGGGTATAATGTTGGGGGAATATGTGTGTTGAAAATATGTTGAGGATTTGGAATTTATGCAGATTAAGAATTGAATGAATGATTGAGTTTAGCGAAAATGTTGAGAACATTTCCAGCGATTTTTGAATACGATCAAGAAATGCTTCGACAAAATTGAGAAATAATTTTGCAGACTGAATGTTTGCTCCTTGATCCGAAAATAGATTGTCCCGAGAATTTATAATAAAGAATATCCCGAGAATAAATTTATTTTTTACGTTTTTTAATTCTCGAGTCAACAGATTTTTCGCGAGACTTCGTAAAATTTTTCAGGTTGCTTTGTTATTATTTCTCTTTTATTCAAAAGTTCCGCTTAGTAAAGCCTTCAAAATTCTCCAAAATCTAGAATTAATCAACAAAGAACTTTTTTTATAATTTTCATTTCAATGAACTCGATCAAAATATATGTCACAAATTTGTTGGCCCAGAAATGTAAACGAATTCACGTAGTTTATTTTCCACGGAGTGAAACTGTCGGCGACATGGCTCGTCAAATGTCGACCGCGTTGTTTTATTTTTTCGAAGCACTATAAAACCATTTTTATGGTCTTTTCCGTGAGTACCTACGACTATATATTACACACGGCCCTACGAAATAGCGTTTCGGCGAAACCAATTACCGGCACTCTTCGCCGCTCGCACGATCGACAACCCACAGCTCAAACTATTGGCAATCGGTTTTTCGAAGCCACATTTCCATCTTACATGCTCTTTCAACAAAATTGTTGCCAATACAACCCAAGCTATATATCTACTATATATGTATTGTATACAGACTGAATATAATCTACAGACAATTTATATATAATTCCATGTACCTCGTATCAATAAATGTATTTATCGCGAAACAATCAATCTAACTACTATTACAATAAATAATGGTTTTGTGATTATTATTATTTTCTATTTAAACTTCTTGACGTTAATTATTAATTCATATATATATTGTCTATAGATTGTATACAGCCTGCGAAAGACTATATATATTCAATTCCATGTATTAAAGTATATGTATCCATTATATATGTCATGAATCGGTCTGTGCTGGTGTTTTCTGACCGTCGCGAGCCTGTTGGCCAAAAATTCGACGAAAATTTTGGCCTAACAAATTAGGATGACATCGTGACGATATTGGGACAGTTTCACCGGTCCGAAAATGCAGGTAAATGTCCGCAGTCCGGTTTAGCGCATAAAAAGACTCCGTAAGACTCTCTTTCTGCCTTTCATTTCCCGTGGCGAATGACGGACCACTGGGTTACCCATGGCGAGATCACAGTGAGAGCAAAACGTACCGCAGCCCTTCGCAGTCCATTGTTGCACTCGAAAATGTCAAACGGCGCGCGAGAGAGAGCAAAAAAAAAGAAAAAAAGAGATACTCCGAGAGCCCGGATTCTGGACCGAATCGGATTATGGGATTACAGGACCGGTAGAGATGCCCCTCTCGACCTATTACCACCAACGACAGAGTGAAGTGGACCGAAAATTCGACAACAGCGTGACACTGCACATGCCATTCTCCATCCTAAAGAGCCTGCGTTCTTTCTTTTTTTTTAATCTCTTTTTTTTCTCTTCATTTCCTTCTTTTTCTTACGCAACGTTTATGCAGGCCCGACGATGCGTGCAAATCTGCTCGAATTTCCGCAATCAAATTAGATTTAGGCTGAGTTAGGCTATCACTGCGGAACTCGGCATTGTCGGCCAATCGTTAGCTATAAGCTCGTGTAAAGAAAGAACGACTGAAAAAAAAAACGAAAGAAAAAAAAGCACGGCAACTTGCGTGCTGTGAACTATCGCCGCGCAGAATGACAAATGCATGGGAAAGTCGAGCACGGAGGTTCGACGAATAAAAATAATAATAATAACAATAATACAAGAAAGAAACAAACAATAATTTTGTTTCCGTGAACTTTGAATATCCTTGCTGGGTGTACATGCGAAACGACGAGAACTTGTGCGTCATCGTGTATACGTGCATTCACTTATGTGTACATACATGTAATAAACGGGAGCTCGGTACTTCGGAGTACTCGAGGAAGCGAATTGTCGTCGCTGGGAAGCCTCGTGACGTATATATTGACTTCGCGCGATCGATGTCGAAGCGCGACAAAAAAACGAAGATAGAAAGAAAAGAAAGAAAAACGTGTCTTTCTTATGGACTCAATGAAAAGAAGAACGAAGACGAGAAAATTAAACGAATAAAGCACCGGCCACGAACGATGTACTAGACAGACGGGACTATTTGCGTACTCGCTGCCTAGTTTCAATTAATGTCACGAGTTATATATTCATGGATTAATGCGTGATTTAAAGCTCGACTGCGACATACATTTTCGTCCGTGGAAACGGTTTTTTTTCTCTTTCCTAATCCATTATTGTAAATCAGGGCACGCAAAAGTTTTCGAAGCGCGCATGACGGAACGCGTTATTTTCTCGTCGTATCGTTGTCGTGAATATTTTATTCCTCGGCTCTGCGAAAGGCCTTCTATGCGATTTTATTGATATATATTCCGTATGGAAATTCTGTGTGAAAATGTGTAACGATTTCTCGAGAATTTACCACCGTTCTGATAAATACGGTTTCTATCCTTTGAATTGTTAACGATATAATTATAAAATATTGCATACGAGAGTTTAATAAAGGGATAATTATTGTTTTCATCAATTTTTACGTATTTATGTTGGTTCTCGACGGCATATTCCATTCGATTCGAAATACAAAATCCTAACCTCAATATAATTTGCAAGTCTTCGTGTCGTAAAACTCAATGAAAGTTTTCCACAACAGTGCGAACGTAATTGTTCGGAGTTTAATAAAATTCTAATAGCGAATTTAAACCTTCCTGACCACATAAAAATTAAAAAAAACCAGCTGAGTTCTGTTCCACGGAGTACATTAAAAGTTCGTTAATGTTGTGCAAAGAGACCGGACAGTATTAATTCGTTACCAGTTCTTACGTGTTTCATAAGATTCAAAATAAGTTTCACCACGTCACGATAAATCTACCTACAACAGATAGCAATTCGAACTCAGATATATAGATATAGAATGTGTGCGTGTTTTGTACCTAACGTCATGAAGAAGTTCATGAAAGACGCTGATGACAATTGAAAATGTTTAGTATCAGATCCAGGAGAGGAACAGATATATGAATGAAGTATTGAGATGAAGCGTCGGATGACGACACTCACTCTCCAGAGGAAGGAAGTATCGCGTTACGTGTCCTACGCATCCTGTCAAGTGAATCTACCTCCTCCCCCTCCCCCTCCAGGGCTTCTGTGACGTTCAACTATTTGTCAGAGCGCATCTCGACGCACAAAGGAGATCAGATAAATAATTGGCTCGATGTGCGTGGGGAAATGGGGGAGGATAGGTAGGTAAGTTTTCTTTTGATCGTTTTAGAACCTTGTGCTACGAACCAACGACCGGTCTTTGTAATATCGACGCGAGAGAGGATACTCGATACATTTGGATCGAATGCCACACATCGCCCACTAAACGACGCGACAAGACGTACATACACATTCCCATTGCACTGCACAATTGTCAGACCCTCGACGTTAGAAAATATAAAAATATACATAATCACAATGAATATTTGATAAATTGAAAAGTATATGAGATTGAATAGAAAAATAAATAAATCAAGGGCCATGAGAGTGCCTTTATCGTCCACGCAGACGCGTTTAAGTAGTGGTTCATTAAGAGAATGACAATTATGTGGAAATAACGTGTAATATCGATAGCTCGTGTGTGAACAAGTGTGCGACCGTCACGCACAAATTGCTGTGCAAAGTACCGCGATGACTCGTTAGACTCTCCCGTATGGATCGAAATAACAAAAAAAAAAACCGTACAGCAAGTAGAGCAACAACAAATTCAGTTGTGTCGTACGTGACTCCTACCCGACGCACTGGAAACCTCTCTCCACGTTCTCCAGGGGTCTTGCGACGTCTTCTCCGTGGCTTTTTATCCAGATTAATTTCGGCGCTCCAAAGAAAGATTTTTCTACGCGCTTAATTAATACTCGCTGCATGTTTTTTTCTTACACACCGGCGCCGGGCGATACACGCGGTGGAAAAGGGGTCGAAGGGGGGTTAATTACTTTTTACGTCGCCTCTCGTAAATCATTCGCGGCATAACGAGACATAAAAAGAAGACAGAGTGAAAGCCAAAGCAAATTGCAAGTTGGCCAGGGAAAAAGACATGTGGAGCGGTTTCTCGTGCCAACTCGATGGAACGATATTCCACGAAGTTTTTGTGCGTGAGAAAGATCGAACGAGATGAAACGAAGAAAAAATATGGAAAATTATGGTGTTTGCACAATGTCGATGTACTGTCGGGGGCCATTTTAAGAGGAACTATTTAGGCATTATCGTCATGACAGTGGGACAAGATTTTCTGTCAAAACAGACCGGATTATCCGGGATGATCCGATGAACTTAAATCCCTCGACGCGATAAAAAGCTTGGCTGGTACAATAAAGTAAAAACTTCGTGAGGTACGGATCTCGTTAACCGGAAATGGTTGAACAAGGATGTCCTGAAATAGAAATAGAGAGAGAGAGAGAGAGAGAGAGGGAGAGCGAGTTTCGAGAAAAGAAAAAATCGTTTAACTCAGCTATTTAGAGGCTTCAATAATAAAGGAGGCGTAATATTTGGGTAGCTTATAGGAAGAACAATGGTCCAGGGGTTAAACGACTGAACGAAACGCCTGCTAATTTGCTCATCGAGACAAGATCTTTTCGAGATGTTATTTCCGATTGAGCGCCGACGGGAGGCCCTCCCACGCAGTGGTTAGCGCATACGAGACTCAATGGGATGAAGATGAAGATGACAAGATGACAAGACGGTAGCAACTGATCTCCCAAACGCGATTGGAGACCCCGAAGCAGCCACCAGGACCCGCCGTGCCCGCCACGGGTTCGCCGCGGTCCCCGGTGACTGTGGGAAACCCGCCGGGCGAACCAGATGTACCTGCAAGGAGTGAACGCGCCGAGGTATTAAGATCCCAATCGGACGTTGGAAAGTCGACCATGATTAGCATCATCCCAATTGACCTCGTTGAAGATTATCGGCGCAGTTACGAGTCATCTGACTCGTCCTTCGAGTCCCTTTCCGCGATCCGAGAGATTCAATCCCAGAGTTATATTCTCGATTGACAGGAAGAACCTCGGTTTTGCGTGTGCCATCATTCGGTAATTAACGTTCCATCGACTGTCAAATTTTTTACCTTCACTGACCCACATTTACACGACACGACGGAATTTTCGATCAATTGAGTGAAAGGTCAACGCACTTTTAATCGCAGAATAAAAATTCCGACCCTTGTACCATGAGAGACCCAAATAACGTGAATAACCCCACTTTTCTGTATGCTATCATTCCGTGATCAATCTACGACTGTCAAATTTGACCTTCACTGACCAACATTTACAAGACTGACTCCTATGCGCGACGGAAATTCCAATCAATTGAAAATAACCTCAACGCACTTTTGATCGCAAGAAATAAAATGTTTGATCGGTGCACCGTGAAAAACAAAACCCCGATAAAAATTCGTGCTCGTTGAATGAAAACCTCAAAATCGATCACTCACCACATGCCCATGAGCGGGTGACTTGCTGATGGATTGTAGCTGTGGATATAACTGACCAGCCGCCGCCGGCGTCATGTCAGTCAGCATCTCGAAGGCCTCCGTGCTTCCTGGAGGCTATTCCGGATTTTCGTTAGACTACAGTTTCCTCCTCCGTGCAAACCTCTCCTTCAACCTTTTCCGCGTCTCTTACTAAGGCTTGGACGATACGCTCGCGACGGAGGAAAACCGACACAACCGTGTCAACACGACGTACGCTAACACATTTACAATCTTTGTTTCCTTTTTTTCCCGAGAAACAATATCAACAATAATAAAAGTCCTTTGAAACAGGATTTAGAAAGAATTTCCCCGCAGCGACGCGGCTCACGGACCGCTATAGGTCCGTCAACGAAGACGGTACGAAAATTAATCTCTACTACTTGAAAAATTAAACCCGTCGATGATGATTACGAACGAAAACCAACAACAAAACAACAAACGAAAAAACCGAAAAAAAATTAATATATATATATGCGTAGAAGTTTCGCGGGTTAGAACGGCATGTACGAAAAACGTAAGATGGGGAACCGGTTAACGTGGTTCCCGTTGTTCGCACCGTGACAGACTGCCGGGAAACCGATCGGGTGGGTTTGGCCCGACAGAAATCCAGTAGCCACCAGCACCAAGGAGAAATGGTAGTGGTGGAGTGGAGTCGCGGCGTGGTAGGGAATCGTGCGCGCCAGTGCGACGTACCCCATGGTCCAGCACCGCGCGAGCAAGAGAACCATCGACGGTTGGAAGAGAAACGACGTTGAGGGGGACTTCCATGGATGGATTAAAAAAACGAGGGGCCGAACTGGAGAGGCGGCAACGTCTGCGGAATCGTCGACGCCTCCGACCGCCTCCAACCGACCGAAACCAGGTTCGACTTTCATCCCCACCACGGCGGGATCAACCGCGATAGCCGTATTATCGGGGTTAACTCCTGAGCGACGAACGTTGGAGGGGGATTGCGCGTAGCGGTTCGAGCCGTATCAACCGTGAATTGCGCGCGCAAGCCGCGGAGGAGCCACCGGCGCCGTCGGTCGCGCTGTCGGCGTTACGGCGCCGACCACGGACAAACCGTTTCCACTGTTTTATCATATCGTCGATTCTTTCACGCGCGCGCGCACTATCTCTACTCGTGGATTTTTTATTTTTTTTGTTTCTATTTTCTACGGGATTTTTTTTCTGTTGTAACGTCTGACCCGCGGTTGGTCTCTTGCGGAGACTTGACAAGCCTCAGCTTTAGGTTCTTCGATTTTCCGGGGTCTTGTTCGGTACTGTTTTCTTTCTTGGGTGATTTTTTTCTTTGCTTTATTGGTTGCCTTGTTTTGAGGAGGAGTTTATCACTACCGTGCAAACTGGGTGGTATTGAAGGTCTTGGCGGATCTCGACTCGTATTCGAACCAGGAAAGAGAGAGAGAGAGATAGAGAGAGAGAGAGAGAGAGAGAGAGAGAGAGAGAGAGAGAGAGAGAGAGAGAGAGAGAGAGAGAGAGAGAGAGTTTGATGGCAGTCCGAACCTTAAGGGTAGAAATAGCGTCCGGTGATGCAAACTGGGTTCGATTATTTACATCCTTAACTCGCTTCTATTGACCCGGGCCTTCTACTCTCGCCATTGGGCAATCACATTATATTACAGCAAAAACAAATTTAACCATCACGCCCGTGGGATATTTCCCACGCCACCGGTTATACTACTTCATCAAACCAAATGTCCGGCAAAACAGACAAAAAAACAACATCCCGATCTCCGCATCCTTGGAACATGATCTCTTCTTTTTTATCGTAAAAATAGGAAAAATTCTTACGACTTCCTAACGTCATTTTAATCTTCGCGTTTGAATTTTAAATGGCATTATCCAGACTCGTGGTTTCCATAATGCTTCGTGCCGTATATATAAAATCGGTTGAAACACTCAGTTGATGATTTCGTGGACAGCATACGAGAAGGATTCGGAAGGGGTTGGAGATTACGCACGACCTCGGCGCTCAATCAAATTCTCGATCGACTCGAATGGCCCCCATTGTGGGCAATAGCATCACCATTCAAGGGGTCATTGCGCAACTGCTTCGAAAATTTCCGACGAGGTCGTTAATGCGACGTTCGGCCGTTTTCACATTAGAAACTAATTTATCCTTAATGAAGGAAGACACTCGGCGCCACCACGACGAACCCAAGCGACTCTGGGCGTTTAATCGTGGCCCATTCATAACTCGCCGAGGTTCAACTCGTCCCTCTTGGGATTGCTGGATCCTCGAACGGAGCATCCACGAGGGAAAAAAAATCTCGCGGTCGGCCGTGAAACGCTTTGATCCCAAAAGTTTTCCACAGATTGGCTCGACCGAAAGTTACCTGAGTTCATTCATAATTACGAAAATTTTAGAAGCACAACCGGCTTCTCGTGTAGCCACGAGAGGTTTGGTCGAAGGCGGACAATTATTGTTCCATTTGATAAATTGACGAGGACGTCAATTACAGCTGTGGAATCGTAATTTGATAGCTTGAAATGTTACACACGGGAATTAATGCGAGAAACGTGAGATGTATGGAGACGATATGAGGTAGCCATTTGGTAAATATGATTGAATGAAATAGAGTCGAAGTTTCATTGATTCTACGGGTTTCGGATTTTACGAAAACAATCATAAAAATTATTGCTATTGAGTTTTCCAAATTTCACTTATAATATTTAAATTTGTGCAGCTTGACTGATAAAAGTCAGCGAAAATTCTTAGGTTGAAGGTTGGAAGGTAAGAAGCGTGCATTAATCAGAAGGGTTTTCTATTTTACGAGAGAAAATATATATAATAAACCATTACTCCTAACAATTTTATATATTTATTTTTAGTATTTCATCCCACGTAAAAAAATAATGTATTGATTCTTTTTTATACGCCCAATTCAATAAAAATTCAAAAATTATATGTAGTCTACATATAACCTATATATATTCTTCATATAGTCTAGATATGCTCAATTCAATACATAATTAATATAATAGACTATTGAATGTTATATTCCACTTCATTCTCTTAATGTTATCACCATTCCCTTTTCCTCCGTCCGTACCAATTCACATAGCCTTACCGATAAAGTTAATTTAAAAAAAATGATAAGTAACGATTGCTATAATTTATTTCATAACATTCAAAGCCCTTTCGAATCGACAGGTTCCCCGAAACCCAGTGTTAATCGCATAACGTATACGAACCATGCCAAGCCCATTTGGTCCGCGAATAACGACGTTGGTGTGCATGACGACGATGATGCGGATATCGCGTGTCATAGATCCACAAAAGGTGCGATCGGGCAGCGAGGGGCGGGTTTCATTCCGTAGCGGGGGCTTGAGCGTTTGCCGATGCTACCGTGCCGTCGGATACGTAAGAAGGGGGCCCGCCGCGAGAAAGGCGTTGTGCGCGAGAAAAGGGATGTTTTACAATGAGACTTCGGCGGCGATGAAAAAGATGGATATTAACGCGACCACGAGGTCGTACTGTACGACACGATGGGCGTGCGTATCATTCGTACACGTGCCACAAAAACGAACTGGCACGTCAAAAGAATCCATTGTTGCGTTTCGAGAATCGTTGCGGGTCGAGAATCGTTTTTGATAGACCAAAAATGAGGAATTGCTCACGCCTGATGTTTTACGCATCTTTCATTGATATTTTTTTCGGTTTCCATCATAAAATTCATTCGCAGTTGAGGATTTATGATTGTGAGGAAGGGGAACGCTGTTGTTGTGGCGGAGTTGCGTGAGCTGAATTCCGGGGAGTGTGATCGAATAACCGACGATTGGATATTTTTAAACGGAGACGAAAATTAAATTATTGATGATCAACGGCTGGTAACCGGGTGCGGATCGAAGTTTCGAATATTCGAGTCTCTGACAGATCGATAAATCGAATTGAAATGCTCCGAAAACACACGTATATACAGGTACAGTGGCGTAGTTCGTTCGACCGCGTGAAGATGGCAGCGATTCAGCGGTAGATAGATTTAGACAATAGTTCTACTTTGTCTCGGCGTAGGGCGGCTTATTCGAAACATTTATCCTCTGACCATTTCAATTCGATTTATCGGCCTGCCGGAACCCTGAATATTCGGAGCTTCGATCCGTATCCTGGTGGTAACCGACGGCCCGGTTTCAAGCAAGGATGATGAACATAATCAGAACTGGCATCCGAGTAATCTTCCGCGTTCTCGCGAGAATTCAAAATTTAACTCCGTAAAATCGTTCGTTACGTTTGCTCGTTGACGTCGCCACCGCGGCGATCTATGATTATCGGCTTCCGTGGAGGGTTTTGCGATCGACGTCCGCGATCGACTTTCAATGATGGATCGTTGTGATTGGCACAGACGCGGGACTCGGAGGGTTGAAAGGGAAATGGGCCACGGGGGCGTATAATAACAGGGCGGTACGGACGATGGGAAGCTTAGATGTGGCTCCGGGAATCGGGTGCCTCGTCGTCGACTTTTGCCTTCTTGTCTCATTTTTATTCGGCTCGTTCTTCATCGTCTACATGCTTCTTCGCGTTCTTTCCTCCGTCCTCGTCATTGCCATGTGGCCATCGAAACGAACGGTCGAATGATGCTGCTGCCGGTACTGCTGATGGTCTAATAATTACCCAAGACCGAAGGATCGGGTACCCCGACGCTCACTGGGTAGCCCAAAAATTGAAGATTCACCTGGTAACTCGTGAACCGAAGGCGGCGAGAGAGCGAGACACTATCTTCGGACACAAGCTGTACCCCAGAACTCACCCCGAAGCGAATATTTCAGCTGCTTCGTTTTTTTTGTCCTCCTCTTTTTGTTCTTCCTTTCGTTTTGATACAATCATTTGCCTAATGTGAACTAGAATTTTGTGAACGCTCGGGGCTGAAACTATCACGCATTCCAACCTTCCAGCCATTTTTACTTATCGCCATATTATTGTTTATAATAATACTACGAGTTATAAAAATAAATAAAATTGAATAAAAACAAAATCTCCGTTCAAGTGTCATCGGTTGAATTTAATGCATGTGATGAGTTAACCTTGCTCTCGGGTACAAAGAGTAATTGTTGCAGCATCTGTACTTTCGTTCTGATGGATATATGTATTACAGAGACTAGTTTTTCATCTTCCGAGTTTGCCGTGTGCAGGCGTACGAGAGTACAAACCCACTCTCGCAAAGAGAGCGACGACGGGTATTGGTACGGTTGGACGGGCGAAATAAGACGAAGGAAACGAAGGAAAAAAAGAGACGTCCGCGACTGATTTACGAACTCGAGACCCAAGAGAGCTCGGATTTCGTACGTAGAGTAGGTGTGTACGTACTATTGCGCATCCCGCGTCTCACGGTTCTCCCGATTCCACTGCCGAGAGATCAGCCGAGAACAGATTTATGGGGTGTTCTTTGGGAGACTCCATAACTCTCGGAGTGTAATACATATATGTAGATGTAGATGTATATCCTCTCGTGCGTCGCTTCGATGTGTAGTACCATTTTCTCGAAAGAAAAAAAGACAAAAAACACATTCAAACATTTGAGAAAGACGATTTTGGTTCATTCTATTTTTTCTCAACCATGGACAGTTGCGACTTTATGAAAAGGATTTTATTAGAAACTCATCAACGAAATTGGTGATTTTATATTTAACTTTTCGTGTTCTAAAGAGTTTTCCAAATGAATTGAATGAATAAAGATGGAAACAATTACTTCCAAAAAATCGCAGTCTCGAAGCTTATTGCATTATAAAACAAAGTCGAATCTTGCACATTGCTTCCTCATAATTATTGAAATTTTTCAAAGCTTCCTCTATGAGGAACTGTGTCGATCAATTTTGACTTCCTCATAGAGAAAGCTTTGGCAAATATTTGAATTCTTGAGGCAGCGATGTGCAAGGTTCGACTTTGCACCCTTGTTTTCATATAAAATTCGTTCGTAAATGTATTTAGTCCAGAATAAATATGTAGCGAATTCCATATCGAACCTAAAAAATTGAAAATCGGATTCAATCTGAACGTCTGGATGGATTTTGTCCAAATTTAATACCAAACATCTTCCAACAATAGAACAACATTGTACCGAATCTTAGCCCGATATCTCGAAAATTGTAGAAGCTAGAGCACGCACGTCTATTTTTGAATAATTTCAAGATGACATCAAATATGAATGGCTCCATGGATTTTGCCCAAATTGAATACGAACTATCTTTTGATAATAGTGCAACTTTGTGGTAAATTTTAGTCCGATATCTCGAAAATTGCGGCAGCTATAGAGCGCACAGAGATTTTTTACACCTTTCACAATTCTTTAAAACGAAAGCACTGCATTGATTCTTTCCAAATTCAGTAACAAGCTTCTCCCTGTAGTAGTACAACATTCTACTGAATTCAAGCTCGATATCTCTAAAATTATGGGAGCTAGGGACCGAAAATAAATTTTTGAATTTTTTTCAAATCGCGTAAAAACAAAAGAATTACATGGATTTTTCTAAAAATTCAATGATGCGCCTTAAACCCTCTACATGTGTGACAAATTTCAGCTTGATATCTCAAGCCGTTCTCAAGTTGCAAACGTTCAACCAATGTTACATGTTATGTTATGTTATGTTGTATGTATATTGTATGTTAGTAATATTATTATTGCTATAATAAAATAATAATAATCATTAATATTATTATTATTATTATTAATAATAATAATAATAATAATAATAATAATAATAATAAATTAACGAAATAAATGATCTATCTAGCCATTTTTTATTATTATTATCATCTTGAAATATAAGGAAAAATGTCGACATAACTGTGGACCAAAATTGAAACAATCGAAGATCGTAAAATTGACTTAAAAAAAAATAAAAAATTCAATTATCGCGTAAATCCAATTCCGTCGTTGTTTCGCCGATCGAACGGTACCGACGCTCGCTCAAAGTGTCGATCGTGGAATGAGAAATTGCCAATTGCCGCGACACACCGGGCTCGGTGGCGAGAAAAAAATAACAAAACGGAGAAAAAGTAAATGAAATAAAAAAATAAAACAAAATAACTCGTTCGCCCGTTAAACCAAAAACCATTCCGACAAATTCACGCGCATGTACCTAGGCTGGTAGTTGAGATTGCAAAATGACGTGCAAACTGAGGGACGCCCTCGTCCGCCCCCTGGCAATACGGTAATCACTATAATTACGTATCGAGCCCTTATATTAATACCCCCTCCCCCTCCCCTCGCCCCTCGGTAGCGTATTTTCTTTTCTCCTCGTTCTCCACCGGCGATTCCCTCGCATTCGTCTTTCTTTGGCGATAGCCGCTACTTATTTGCTAACCTTCAACGCGATAACCAATCACGCCAGATTTAGCGACGTCCGTCATCGTGATGATCCAATCTGCGACGGTACCGGCTTCCACGTTGTTGAAAAATAAATCGCTGATAGCTTTCGACGTGAGTTTCCCCCGGAATGCGATACCTTCGTTCAATCGTAAGCTGATAATGATCACATTCGAAGACAAATATAATTATATTTGTGGGGAGCAGGAGGTTCTTTTACATTTTCATTGGGGCCCATTGTATCGAAGTTGTTAATAAAATTTACAAAGAAAAAAAATGTTTTAAACTTTTATCTGCAAAATTAGAGTTTCGTTCGATCGAATGGTATTACGGATATTCGTGTATTGTGATATTCAAATATTAATTAATGTTTGTGTAAAAAATTGTTTTTTAACATTTTTATTGGGACTCGTCGTATCCAGGTTGTTGATAAATTTTTTTTTAATAAAAAAATTAATTATATTTGCAAAATGAGAATTTCGTTCCATCGAATATGACGATATTTGTTATTCAAATATTCCTTAATATTTGTAGAAAAAAACGATCTTTTACATTTCTTCCTGTTGTCAATATCCAAGTTGTTAATAAAAAAAAATCAAAGAAAAACACAGATTAACTAAATTTCCATTACAAATGTTCCTCAATATTTTTTCTCTCAAATCCTTATGCCAACAACTATTGAAATAGCCATCGAATTTTCCCAGCATCCACGGAAATTGAAACTATTAAATTCCTTAGTCAATTTGAAAGAGGGGGTCGGGCACGTTGGTTTGCGGATGTAAAATGTCGATCGAATTGGCAATCTGGATAAATCGAATTTCGAAACCGTCGAATTGGGCAGAGTGCGTGAGGCATGCGAGAAATCAAAGTGCCAAGTCGTATTGGCCGTTTGGAGGATGGCACTGTAAACCGGCGAAGGGGATCGGGTGGGGGTGAGTTAAAGAGGGAGATGAACAATTAACGAAGGGTTGAATTCGCAGCCCGCCCAGAACGCGTTCAGAACGTGGCTGAGAAATTCTCGTCGCCCCTCGATCGGTCGATCTCGTCAAATATCGTTAGGTACGTGCGCCTCGCGACTTTAAATTGCGAAAGGCGTGCGTCGACACCCCGGAGTACGAAATACGTCTCCTCTCATCCTCCGAGAGTTTCGGAGTCTGCATGGATCTCTCTGTCGCACGCACGGGACGATCTAAGGCGCGCGCTACGAGCATCCGTCAGCGGACGGAGGGTTGCCCGAGGGTCGAATCGAGACTCTGCGAGCTCGACTTAAGCATCTCCGGATTGATCCGCGTCTTCTCTCCAGTCGTCGAGCGAAGCAAAAAAAAAAAATAGTAAAAGTCAAAATAAGCCTCGAGGCTGTTCCGCATCATTCGCTCCCACGATAAATAATTTCGTGCCTGAATTGATTAATTCAATCGTCGGTCATCAAAATATCATTGATGCCGGTGGAATATGTTTATTTGTGACGATTCATAGCCAAAATACTTCTATTACCTACAAATATAGAATAAATTAGTCTTGAGGCTGTTCTGCATCATTCGCTGCCACGATAAATAATGCCGCGTCTGAATTGATTGAATCGTCGGTCATCAAAATGTCATTGACGCCCACGGGATATTTTTATTTATGACGATTTTTGAGACTCAACGGAATGTTTATCAAATATTCTTTTAATATCTCACTCTGTAATGCTTGTAAAACGATCACAAAATCAAACAAAAATAAAATAAACTAAAGTGAATACAGACGTCCGGTTATCGAGTCGCAGAGATCGAAGAAGCTGCACACAGGTGACGCAGGCCACGACACAATTTACGATAAAATCATTTGCACGCGCGTACGGCAAAGCTCATCGTGTCGTTAATCGCGGGCTTGTATCTGAAAAAATATGTTGTGCGACATGCGAATAGCAAACACAGCACGTCGCAACAATATCTACTGCAAAATAAAATTACGAATTCACAGAAGAAAAAAAAAGTCGCCGTGAAAATCCGGATAATCGGCTTTAAAATGATACCAAGTAAATTCCAGACTTCAAATTAATCGGGTCTCTATTTATGAATCAATTAGGGATTAACTGGGCTGCATAGAGATTCTGTATTATTTTATATGCGACTCTCGTTACGTGAATTACCTCGAGATATTCCGTGTCCGTAATCGTATGATGATTCGGTTGATTTCCATTCTGCATCGACATGGAATTTTGCGGATGCGCCGGCTGCGGGTATTGATACGCACAATTCATCATTCTCACAAATTTGTTATCCACAAATAAAAAATGAAACAAAAAAAACGAAAAAATCCTTCCAAAATATTTCCGATAATTTCACTCGAATCTTCGATCCTCGTAAAAAAAACCAGCCCTCAAAAATATTTCCGTACTTTTGTAATATTTTTCTTTCAAACTTCAATGAACTCTCTGTGATTAGCAACCTGCGACGTTATCGTCAATGAGATCCCCAGATTTGCTTAAATTTACGGTAAACATTGCGCGCGACTGCGGATTCGTCAGCAACCAAGTTGATTTCGTCGTTGCAAAAGTCCCAGCGACCGAAGCGTCAGCAGGTGATGGGTTTCCGTTGCCCATACGGGGAAAGAAGAGGGCACTCGTACTGTGTGAGTAGCGCTGAGAGGGCGCGTATAATTTCCAAGTCTGTATAATTTCCAAGCAGCGGCGGTGGTGGTGGTGGCGGCTGCTGCTCGTGGCTACTCCAATTTCGACTCCTTTCGGGGCCTGTCTCGAGCGATTGACGTGTCTTCAACGCGCCGACATCGGCGTATCAGACGTGTATATGAATATACATACATACGGAGATATATATACGAGTATATTAATGTATATACAGATGTATGGGCACAATACACGATGCTGTACGATATAAGTTACTTGCTGAAGAAGCGCGCGGGCACGAGTTAACCCACCGACCGATTGGTCTCGGAAATTGCAATCGACTCGATGGATCCCTCGTAATCACTGTAATTCTCGCTCGCGCACACGGCGTGACGAAGACTCGCGCAACGTACCCGCATGCACCGGTTAGTAATACGTTTTGGCCAAAAAAAAAAAACAAATAAAAATTAAATTTAAAAAAAAACAAAATAAAGAGTCCAGTTTCGAGCTATATAATATTTTAATTGCATCCGTCCGGCGCACTCGCGTAATGAGATTCGCAATATACTTTTGCACCTCTCGAAGCTTAATGTCCGAAAGATGATCGAAGAACGTCAACGGCTAGAGCCGACGATTGAATCGCGGACGAGCGATCGAGCAACGACGTTATTGGCGTTGGGGAAAACAATCGTACAATTATCAGCGATAGCCGGGTCGGGACGCGATTGCGACTATGGTGCTTCTCTGAGCGGTCAACAATTATAACTGAGGTTTTTCGAAGCGTGGCCAGAGCGGCGCTCGCGCGGAGGCGGATCTTTCCCGCGGCTAACCCGGCTCCCCTCGCGAGGTATATAACGTTCCAGAGACGTGTGGTATCTCATCCGTGTGTGTGCGACTAACACACGAGCCGGGAGGAGAGAGAGAGAGAGAGAGAGAGAGAGAGAGAGAGAGAGAGAGAGAGAGAGAGAGAGAGAGAGAGAGAGAGCGAAAGAGCGAGCTATCGTAAAAGCGCACACACGAGAAAACATGGTTTCTCTCCTTCCCCGGCGATCGCTCCTTCCTCCCCCATCATTCGTCTATCTTTTTCTCGGCAACACCGGTTCGTCCGCGTTCACCACGGAACTTATCCCGTTCGCGCGTGTATCTATCTCTCGCGCACGCGTACGGCCGTGTATCCGATGTATATATACACACGCGTGCGTAGGTCTCCCCCGATTCGGTTCATCGTCGTGGCGACGAGGAGGGCGCGGGGGTTTACAAGCTTCTCCTGACGACGAAACGCGTTCGAGCGCGAGGAGTCGCGGAGCAAGACGAAGAGATATACGCAATGTCGGATGCCGGGGGGTTGTGTGCAGTCAACGTTGGAGAAGGTGTTGTCGGTGCTGGTGGGGTTCCAGAGAAGCCCGCCCTCGCCGAACGTTTCCACGCGTCTGGACGACGACTGGAGAAGCTCGGGATAAGAATTCTTATCCCGTTTCGCGTATCGTCCAACGAAGCCCGGTGAATGTTCCTCCTGCCCCCCCCCCCTCCCGCTCTCGCCTCTCGTGGGATATCCTCCAACGTCCTCCGCACGAGTTTCATCCCCTCGGACACCCAGCGGTCCAACCAACGCGGTCCCCACCAATTTTACCGAACGAAACGCGAACTCAAGTTCTTCGCGTTCTCTCCGCCAATTAAAAGACTCTGATAATCACGTGGGCTCGATGGTCTCGGGTCTGTTTTTATATAGCGTATCTCGCTGGCTTCGTCGCTCGCGCGAGCGCGACGGCGGCTCTGCGTCTTGTTCTTATTTTTTTGGAGTTTTGAATTTTTTTTTATTGTGACTGGCGATGGAGGAGAGCAATGGAAAGAGAGAAAGAGAGAGAGAGGAAGAGAGAGAGATTGAGAGAGAGAGAGAGAGAGAGGGAGAGAGAGAGAGAAAAAGAGAGAGAGAGATGGTGGTGGAGAACAAGAAAGCGGTATTACGAAAAAAAAAATAGTGGCACAATGTACTTTGGCCGGAATGTCCGTGTTTCCAGCTCGCTACTGGTACCGCGAAACGTTAGAGTACGCCGACGGGGTATAATTAAAAAGACGTTTTACTTGTTAAGACAAAACTGTACTATCGCAGATATAACGGTAGTGATAGAAACCAAAGTCTTTATGACCGAGTTAACTACGATTATTATTATTTTCCATTTTTGCTCAGGATTTAATTGGCCTGGACGTTGCGTACAGACTCGGTGGCACTTGTTAGGGTTTTTTTAAATTTTCTTTGGCAGCTAAATTGTATTTGCGTATTGTGACGTTCCTTGAACCTCACACCGCATACCTATTTTCCCGATCCAACACCAGGGGTCAATTTGACCCTGCACAAACTTTGACCGCCCGCCATTTTAAATCGACCCGTGCGATCAGTTTGAAAAAAAATCTCAAACATACTTTAAACACTGTTGAATCGATCAATATGAATGAAAAGTGCGATTAGAATTATTTACATGCATCAAAAAAATTCATGAAACGAAATACTTTTTTGAAATAACGTTTCCTTACCAGGAAATGACAGGGTCGGAATTGCCCTATGAGTATAAGGGTTAAATTCAATCTGGCTTACTGAATCGATTCATCAGCTAATTTGAATGCCTGATCTGTTGTGCGATTTTATTACAATCCGTCGGTGTTTCGTTGAGCTAACTCTACGAAAAACGAAACACTCGATATTCAAAACTTCGAACCGTACTTGCATGGCTCTTTGAAGAGCTCTCTTTGAGCTTTGAGCTCAAATTAATCGGTTAACAAGCGCTTGAAAATGTCACAGTACCGTGTGTACCAAGGCAGCGTAGCGTGGCTAAACGAAACTCCGTAGGATATGGGTACTATGCATGGTAATGCGACATTTAAATCGGCCGCGAGAAAATGCGAATAAGTTACATAAAACCACGAGGCACGACTACATGCAATCGACTACGGGGCGGGTAGAAACACGTTTTTAACGCTATAGGCTTTCGATTTTCATAGGTCAACCGGATTGTCCGCGCTTACGTTCGACCGTTATCGGGGCAAATTAATCGCTGTGGACGCGATGATGCACTTTTTCTTTATTTTTATTTCGCGTGGCTGAATATTTTCTCGAACATCGAGAGAATGTTCGGAAATATAGATAGATCGATGGATTTACATAGAATAGGGATGAAAAGATAAAGAGATAACGATAGCGAGAGCGAAAGAGAGAGAGAGAGAGAGAAAGCGATATTTATTTTGCGCTCTGGGACAAGTCCCCTCAAGCGCCAGGCGTTCAAAAATTACATTCATTGTGGATAATATTCTGTACAGTGTGATGAAATGACATACAGTTTTGAATTTTTCGGTGGTGTTAAGAAAGAAAAAAAAAGTGATATAAATAAATAAATAAATCAATAGATAAATGAAGTAATAAATAAATAAATAGATAAATAAATAAATAAATAAATAAGTCAATAACGCCGTACGTAGATCTCAAGTTTGAATAAAATAATTTAGATGATTAACAGTTGTAGGGATTGTAGTAACAATTACATTAATAATATTAATATTTTGCCTCAGTCTGCTTATTACAAAAACGAAGGCGGAAACAGCCCCTTGCCCGTCGACGAACTACTCGATCCGCCCGCCTCAAGGTGTCAGGGGGTGACAATGTACGTTATGACGTGACTGATGGACTGAGGCAAGAATTTGACTAGGATGACTAGGTCTTCGATAACATGTGCGAGAAGAGCAGCTTCTTGTAGGTGCCGATGGTTGCAGCTTCACGTATTGCGGCGGGCAAGTTATTCCAAAAATCCGGAGCGGCTCCTTTAAAGAAGCTTTTGTACAGATCCGTTCTGCATTTAGCTGGGTAAAGCCAGTCCTTGGGTCGTCCAGAACTCCTTTCCCGATGTGGATCAACCTTCTCGAGCCTGTCAAATAAAAACTTAGGGGAGAGAGGGGAGAGAGGAGAGAGAGAGACGACAGAGACAATGAAGCAAATAATTTTTTTTTTCAGCTGCTTTTAATTCCTTAAAAACGTTTTGAACACCGAAAAATAGTCAGATTGATGGGTAGACAGATAGATAAATAGAGAAAAAAGAGAAATAGATGAATAGTTAGATAGTCACTCAAAAAGTTCCATTCGCTTAGTTTTTGAATTTTTATTTCTTACCATTTTCTTGAACACCAAGAAATCGAGAAATAGTCCAGTCAAATACTCCAAAAGTGGACGGTCTCTGAGGGTAATACGCTTTTTTAACCGAAGGTAGGGGACTGGCTACTGAATGATACTCCGTTGGAATTTTTGATCTGCAACATCAGCGACTTTCGAAAAATGGGGTTGAAAACGTTAGAATCATCATATTTCGAAAATTATTGTCTCAATCAAAAAAAGTTTCAGACAAAAATTGTTCTAAATTGAAAAATACGCAAAAAGTTTTATTAAGTCTAACCCCGTATTTTTGCAAATAAGGGCGTAAGAACGATGTAACCCTTAGGGGTTGACGCGCAAATATAGTAACTTTGAAAATTCACAAATAATATTAATTTTGATATTTTGCAATTTTCTTTGGTATGTATCGAATCAGAATAAGTTGCTCTACATTTCAAGAGAAAGATTTTTTTTTTTAGAGCCCGCGCTATTGTTAAATCATGGATTTTATAATCATTGAACTACACAATTTACTGGTTGCGAATCACTGGGAGAGAAAGCACGCTGTATGTCCGTACCGCTCGCACTCACTGCGGCACTTCTCCCACCATAGGAGGAAATGACGCTAGACTCGAAACTGCCCGCTGTATAGGTAAACACCGTTTGAAAGATTATTTGGAAGGAGAGAGAAGACGGTATCGCTTCTTTCAGTCGCACTCCATCGGCTTCTACCGCGCACTAATCCGGGCGAGCGTACAACCCATGCCAACGAGTGCAAACGGCGTATCCGACAGGCACATCGCTCTGTCGCTGTCTACGCCAGTGGTGCTTCTACAGCGCCGGGATTTTTTGCCAACTTTGATCATTCAAATCGTTCCTACGCCCTTATTTGCAAAAATACGGGGTTAGACTTAATAAAACTTTTTGCGTATTTTTCAATTTAGAACAATTTTTGTCTGAAACTTTTTTTGATTGAGACAATAATTTTCGAAATATGATGATTCTAACGTTTTCAACCCCATTTTTCGAAAGTCGCTGATGTTGCAGATCAAAATCTCCAACGGGGTATCATTCAGTAGCCAGTCCCCTACCTTCGGTTAAAAAAGCGTATTACCCTCAGAGACCGTCCACTTTTGGAGTATTTGACTGGACTAAAACAGACAGAGCCAAACACAAAATTGAAAAATACATAAATAGATCGATAATAAGATAGCCAGTCACACAACCTGTCCAAGTTTTATTTATTTTTCATACAAAACTATATTTCCGTCGACGCTCGTTTGTTCCAGTGCCCATCGCTCGCCCACTTTTCTTTTTTTTTTGCCTACTTTGGCTCGTTTCACGATGGGGACCTGTGCCACTCACTTCTTTCAAAGTATATTATTCACTATACAGTGGACTTACGATTCTTACGAAAAAACA